>JAQFZY010000276.1:0-35430 GCA_034696285.1 Hypogastrura burkilli
TGTTACTGCCAGTGGATCCTTGAGATGACCCTTGATTGTTACTGCCAGTGGATCCTTGAGATGACCCTTGATTGTTAGTGCCAGTGGATCCATCTGATCCTTGACCCTGAATAGGTTGATAGCACTTTGAGCTTGGACTTACGCCCCAAGCATGGTTACAAGTTTGAATGTCCTTGTCGTAAACTGTCCCATCGCTGCACGAAAATTCGTACTTGATAAACTTTCCGTTGTCCCCTAATACGCATCTATAGAATTTCGAGCAGCTGTCTCTGTCCCCGATGAACTGACCATCTTCCGTACATTCGTACGCCTCAGGACGGCTGGGAGACGATCCGGAAGACTGATTGCTTCCAGATGATTGGTTGCTTCCGGAAGACTGATTGCTTCCAGATGATTGGTTGCTACCCGAAGACTGATTGCTTCCAGATGATTGGTTGCTTCCGGAAGACGGATTGCTTCCTGAAGACTGATTGCTTCCTGAAGATTGGTTGCTTCCAGAAGACTGATTGCTACCCGAAGATTGATTGCTTCCCGAAGATTGATTGCTACCCGAAGATTGGTTGCTTCCTGAAGATTGGTTGCTTCCCGAAGATTGGTTGCTACCCGAAGATTGATTGCTTCCCGAAGATTGATTGCTACCCGAAGACTGATTGCTTCCCGAAGATTGGTTGCTTCCAGAAGATTGGTTGCTTCCAGAAGACTGATTGCTACCCGAAGACTGATTGCTTCCGGAAGACTGATTGCTTCCAGAAGACTGATTGCTTCCCGAAGACTGATTGCTTCCTGAAGATTGGTTGCTTCCAGAAGACTGATTGCTACCTGTAGAACTGCTTCCGGTTGATCCCTGATTGCTTCCAGAAGACTGATTGCTACCTGTAGAACTGCTTCCGGTTGATCCCTGATTGCTTCCAGAAGACTGATTGCTACCTGTAGAACTGCTTCCGGCTGATCCCTGATTGCTACCCGAAGACTGATTGCTACCTGTAGAACTGCTTCCGGTTGATCCCTGATTGCTTCCAGAAGACTGATTGCTACCTGTAGAACTGCTTCCGGTTGATCCCTGATTGCTTCCAGAAGACTGATTGCTACCTGTAGAACTGCTTCCGGCTGATCCCTGATTGCTACCCGAAGACTGATTGCTTCCAGAAGAACTGCTTCCGGTTGATCCCTGATTACTACCAGAAGACTGATTGCTACCTGTAGAACTGCTTCCGGGTGATCCCTGATTGCTTCCAGAAGACTGATTGCTACCTGTAGAACTGCTTCCGGGTGATCCCTGATTGCTACCCGAAGACTGATTGCTTCCAGAAGAACTGCTTCCGGTTGATCCCTGATTACTACCAGAAGACTGATTGCTACCTGTAGAACTGCTTCCGGCTGATCCCTGATTCCCACCTTGTTCTGGATACTGACCGCTTGCAGCGTAGCATTTAGAATTCTTGCTCACAGCTGACGGATAGTTGCAAGTGACTATTTCCTCGTCAAAGACGGTACCTTCTCCGCATTCAAAATCGTACTTGATAAATTTCCCGCCCATGTCAACGCAGCGGTAGAAGCCTCGACAGTTGTTTTCATTTGCAAAGAATCCTTCCTTTGAACAAGTAGTGCTTGGTGAGTTACCGCTGCTTTGTGAACCTGAACTTGAAGATCCGCTACCGCTGCTACCCGGTTGTGACGCTGAACCTGGTGACCCGGTCCCCGGTTGTGACGCTGAACCTGGTGACCCGGTCCCCGGTTGTGACGATGCTGGCCATCCTCCCGGACTAGTTGAACTCTGTGACCCAGAAGCGGGTTGTGAGGCCGACGAAGGAGCTCCACCAATCTGTCCACTTGACTCTGGCTTATCATCACAGGGCTGCTTCTCACCTTTCCAGCAGGTTGGTTTCGGATTGACTTCCTTCTCATAGTTACAGTTGCTAATTTTGGGATCAAATATTGTACCGGGAGCACATTCGAAAAAGTACTTTTTGAACCCATTTCCCTCCTCAACGCATCGGTAAAAGTTACGACAGTCGGTTCCACTCCCATAATAGCCCGGCTCTGTACATTTACTCGAATCCACTCTGAGGGCTCGTGTTGATTTTATCCGACTCGCTTTAGCTGTAAATATAATTAGAAAATGCTCTTTAAAGCCGCAGGACTCATTTAGATGATTTCAAAAGGTCAACACGTTTGCCGTATATCAAATATAATTATTTGGAATTATCGTTTTAATTGTTGTCTGATTAAATCAGCAGCGTAGGTAGCAAAATATTCCGACATATACGTTCAATTGCGACTCTCCATTTATCACATGAGCTTATTTGTCTAGATGACCCTTCAGAACTTTAAACCAAGCCAATGAGTTTAAATACTGGCCTAAGTAATCAAAAGTCCTGTTCCTTGTTGGGCGAGGCCAAAGGAATGTGATCCTCAGTCAAGAGTCAAATTAGGAAGTCCATTGATTTATAGAGTTCATAGCTCATTGTCATGCAGGGCAGATTCAGGTACTTACGTAGAGGCACATCCTCGGCGGCACCATGACTGGGCGTAGTAAGGGTCAAGACGAGAAGGAGTATTACGGCTAGGAACTGACCACCTGTAGAAAATAATTACACATGTCAGCAGACCATTGTCTTTGTCGACCAAATCCATAATTTAGTCCCCGCCGCGCCTTGCAGTCACCCCATAAAAATTCCTAAAAGGCTTCAAGTCAGAAAGTAAATGAACTCAATTAGGAAAAAGTTATTCCTATTGTTTCTATAGCGGGACTCCTGACTGACCGTCTTGAATTTGTTTCTATGCCGGTCTGCCATCCAGTTTCTGAATTTAAATGGATTAGTTTCTGACTTAATGAGCTCAAGGGCGTGTAGGAGTATTATTGACTGTTTAATAGATGTTCCTGTTAATTTGTAAAAATCCTTCTCAGTTTATAAGGTTACCAGCTACCATTATACCCGGTAACTATGAAGAAGATAAGCCAGGTCAGGTAGTACATAGTTATAAGGAACAAACTCTTGCACAGTTAATTTGTATGCAATTTATTACATGCTGAGACAGGTTAGAATCTATTGTTTCTTTGTGTTAACAACAACGGCGTGTGAGTAATGTATCGTAGTTTCAAAGGTATAACTATATATGCAAGGTGCGTGTATAGAGTAAAGCTTAAATCTTTTTTTACGTTGACCCTTATGGCCTTTAAATTCCTGATAGTTTCGTACTATTACAGAAGTTACAATTATTACATATTTAAAATGTTTGAGGCCTTTTATTGATCTTTCGGCTTTTGATACTCTTGTATAAAGATTTTGAAATTGACATTGAAACTTAATAGTATATGCCTCCCACAAGTTTGCCTGAGCTTCAAGTTAAGGGTCAAATATACTAAAAAACGCCACGGACCTCACCAATTGCACCATTCGAAACAGTATTTTCCAAAACTTCCCACGTTGTATTAATTATATGTAATACACCGTTTGGTCCCAAGCTGCTGAAATCAAATGTTTGTTTTTTTCCCCCAATCAAATCAAGTTATATTTTTACAGAAATTCTGATGTAGACGTATCAGAGCAACCTCAAAAGTGTACCTGTCAGACGCTCCTAAATTTGACTATATAGACCCACACGCGTTATAAGATCCGGATCAATGTATCTTAATTATCGTAATATGAATAAAAAGAGATAATAACAAGTTATTCTGGAAAGGCATGGGAAGCATGTGAGGTTCACTGGCACTTGACTCTTATAATGGCCGCCCTTCTTGTACAAACAAGTTTCAAACTCAAAAAATTTCTGAAATTGGTGCACAAGGATTTTCCATAATGAGATCAGATATCCCTCCGTGAGAATTTCATAATCATAAACTGGAATCTTTTTTCCCAGGATAAGGAACTTAAGGTTGTCCGAATCCCTTTGTCCATATTGATGACGCATAGGTCATTCTGAAGCCATTGACTTTCCCTCACTAATTTATTCATTGGCAGATAAGGAGGTCCATTGTGATCACAAACTTCCTGTGTCTCCAAAACAGACTTGTATATAACAATCATTCTCATTATCAAGCCTGTTCTCTGCATGCTCGGCTTAATACTTTATCTCTTGAGTTGGGAGCCAGCGCAGAGAGTATATGCGAATAATAATATCGTAAATTACCTCGACAACTTGTCCGGCCTTAAAAGCCAATGAAGATAATAAGCACCTCAACTCCATATGTTGTAATACAGAATGTTGGTTATGGTAAAAAGGTCCTTATAAAGGCGACATGCTTGAAGAGCCAAAAAAGAAATTTACTTAAATATAAGTATTAAGTACTAGGAATTGATACAATTATTACAACTCGAATATCCCGTCATCATCGTCCAGTCCAGAAGGTCAAAGGTAACGACAAAGGAGGAAATGCTAGAATCAACACTAGAGAACCATAGAAAAAGCTTATTTGAAGCTTGGAAAATTTTTCCCTGAGCGGACAGGTTTCCTTGCCAACTTTATTTCACATTCCATTTCATTAAAACGAAGGTAACTATGATTAAAGCTAGCAAACTACAGATTACTAAAAAAATCCCATTTACATAAAAATGAAAAGTTTGAAAAACTGAACCTTTTATGAGAAACCGGAATTTTGACAAAACATTCAGTCAAAATGGTATAGAAATTAAAGGTCCGGAATCCAAACCCTTTGATTTTGGCCAACAACATGCAAAAATCAAGTGTGATTAAGCAGACTTGTCAACCAGTTTCTGGTACGCCTTTTTGAGATGAATAAGAACCTTATAAGACCCCCTACAACAACGTGATTTTATATGTACTACTACTGCTGCTGCTGCTGCTATTGAACTTGAACCATGTTCAGACCTCAAGCCTTGTCCCTCCTTGAGTCTTTTGATCCGCTCCTGCTGCTGTTGTTTCGGTATCACATACCTGACTCATAGTGAGACCTGGCTCAGGCCCAACAATGCGGACATGCCAAAAGAGTTAATTAAAATATCCGTCAATCAAAGTCGGATTAAAGGAGGGCTCTTGTTTACACTTGGGACTAATTAGGAGGTTCGTGAAAAGAGACCCGCTAATTACTCTCCTCCTTCTTCGGGCGTAATCCAGGGAGCCTAATTTTGGATCTATACGGTGAATCAGACGATTGATCAAACATCTCCATAATGACAAAACGGTAAAGCACAGGCTGTTATTACATGAAAGCTATGCCAAAGCTAAGCTAAGCTTTGGATACAGACTTTGGTAAAAAATCTGTATTTATTCAACTGGATTTCTAGCTATTCAATTTGTTTTTTTCAAATTTTCCGAGAAAAATCAAACATTAAATGAGAAAAACACTGAAAATGTGTAAGAGAAACTAATTTGAATTCAACCGAAACTTGGAATCCACGGAAACCGTGCTTTTTGCCTTTTTGGAATATTTCCGCCTATATTTGCCATTCGTTGCTATGATACACTCAACTGCTATAATTTAAATATTCCGTTAAAAAAAAAAATCAAAAAAAAAAACTTTTGTACGCCATAGAGAAAACTTGAGCTTACCCATAATAATAACTTTGAGCAGATCCTATACAAAACTACGCCTTTAAAACCCGCACTCTTATTGAGGAAGCCGGGCGTCTTGATCCGGGTCCTTGAGTCGACTGAAAGGCATGGAATCATTTCACGGGATCCGAAATTGCCAGGACCCCGCAAAGTTCCGCCTACAGGTCCCCATACTATAGTAGAGAGTCCATTCCCTTGGTCAAGCATTCCACTGGGCACAACAATGGTTGGTTCTGCTCTTGATGGCATAATGTAAAGAACCTTGTCCTCGGCTTCAAGACCATCATATAGCCGAGAGTACTATGTACTTGACATGCCCTTTCGGCGGCGGATGAGATATAAACTTCCCTCCTCTATACAAGATAAATAAGTCTCTCACTTGATAACAATTAACAAGGGGCCATTAGGAGCTTTATTCTTTATGCAAGGCAGGTCCTGCTGGAGGTTGAAATGTTTATGACGCTCCCTGTTCTCTGGCTAATAATCTGCAAGAGTGCCTTTTGTTTTGAATAAAGCCGGATCGGGTTTAAATTCAACTCCATATGTTTGCTCAACGAAATTTTGGGAAATATTAACTGTGCAGAAATGTGTCAAAGTCAACTTTAAAACCAAGATCCGTATACATTAAAAATTTAAACTATATTCTGAGTTCTTCAAGCTGAGGTTGGCATTGGCACAGTTACTGAAATAAGTTTTTAAAGATCTTTTTTTTACTGGTTTTTTGGTGCTGCACAAAAATTATAAATTTTTAACACAAACTCTGCGTAAAAATGTTTCTCTATAATTTTTACCTGCTGGATTAGCCCAAAAGGCTTCAGAATTTTTAAATTTTGTTAAATGCAAATCTGTAACGAATTCCATTTAATTGTATTCAAAGAAACTTTGACAAAACTTGCCTGATGGTTACGATTAAAATAAAATTTCAGTACTTTGAAAATTTTTTGCTAGAGTCTATTAAATACTACTAAATATTCTAGCTGTATAAAAAATATTGATTTTAGCATATACAATTTATTAATGCAAATATACATAATAATTCTAGCAGCATACAAAATATTTATTTTTAGTATAAAACCGGCACAGAATTTTGGAGTATTAGAGCTGCTCTTGGACACGTTATGACTTCAAAGAAATAACTTAATTTTAGCTTCAACATTTTATGTCGGAGCCCATATTCTTTATGCAACTATAAAGACCCGTTTCTATTGCCAAAAATCTTAGGCTATAATTACGATTGGAAATTCATAGACACCCGGAAAAATGTTTGACAACAATTAGCGGTTATAGACAACCAACGCAGCCGTTGAATGATTTGCCTATTTCTTTTTTCCTCCTGTGTTGAGTTCATCCCAGCAACTATAGCCAGAGCAAGGGACACGCGTCTCCCCGGCAGGATTGACATGTAACCATTGTTCCAAGTGTTATAAGATTAGGATATGGCATTGTTATAATAATAATGACCATCCGTTGATTGGAACTAATTCTGGGCGTCGTCGATCCTTTGACGCCTCTGATGATAATTGATGGTGTGGAGAAAGGTCGGGTCGTGTGAGGCCTATTGATTAATTATTATTTAAATGTCTTATTATTCCCGTTGAACTTGCTTATGAAGGAGTTAACTCAACAGGTTGTTGTATTGATCATTTCAGACTCATATTATACTCTTGAGCCCGATACCAATGCAGAATATGAATTCCCAAGTTTGAGATCCAGTTTCATTTAGGAATGCCTAAGGCATGGTACTCATTAGCATATTCTTGGTTATAGATGTTCGTACCAAAAAGGTTAAGCCTAGTGTCAAGTGTCCCCCCGTGATTAATCGATTGTTTATCTTGAACTTTTCCTCTCATTTAATTTCCACTATCTCGGCTCACCATGGAGTCCCCAAACTCGTTTCATCCTTATTGCAAGGAATGGGGAAGCGGAATTAATAAAATATCAAACGCTTCGCTTCTTCCAAGGAAATAATGCTAAGAAGGGAACTAATACTAATACTAGTAACGGGAACACAGCTCTCGGTATGTCTCCAAATCTAATACATATGCAGATACCCTTTGAGACTCCATCCTGTACAAAATAATTTGTTTTCCGGTTCATTACATTGTATTTTATGCATTGTAAATTGTATAATATACTTAATTTCAGTCAGGTTTAATTTTCGTTCCATAAACTCCAAACATGCAATATAATTTGTATCCAAATAATTCTAACTAGCAGCGTGACAAGATTTAATTTATTTTCTAAATATGACATTCTGTCAACAGTACTGGTGTAGTACAACGAGTTTTCAAATTGCAAACTTTTCAATCGATATCTTTTTTGGAGGGCTTATATTTACTAATACGTCATATGAATAAGAAGTTGAAGACGACGTTTAGCATAAGAAGTTGAAGCAAACTAAAAGGGAAAAGTTAAAAAGTCAATTTTTGTCGTCAAAACTTAACCTAGTCCATAACAACATGACATTTTCAATCTCTATACATTTTATACCAAAATCTCATAGTCAAAAACCAAAGATTGCCAAATGTCTCCGAGTTTGAACCTCCGCCGCAGGATTTGGTGGCGTATAACAGCCAAAATGTAAAAACTCTATAGAATCCAGAGGTCAGGAATGACGTCACTCTTAAAATGAACTTTTGGTACATAATTGAGCAAAAGGCAGTACGGTGTCAACCTGATTCTTGATCAACAGGTTATTAGTCAGGGAAAGACCGGATTCTGGTCAAGAGTCCTTCTGTCATCGTAAATTATGATCAAGAGCTCATTGTTGACAAACGGTTTTTTTGGGTGTGTAAGTCCCGTGATGCACACAGTTTGAAATTCTCCATATAATAGTCATTTAATTATAGTTCCTGATACCAGCATTCGTAAATATATATAAACTTTTTTCCAAAGGAACACTCCTCTCAGTAAGGTTGTTGACTTTCTGAAGCGGCAGCCAGAGCTCCAGCCGCTGCAGCACTCATAGCTGAGGCCCTCCTTGCAGCCGTCTGTAAGTTTTCCTGTATCTACAACGATTAGAGTTAAAGGTTAACCACAGAGAGGTTGATATTTGAATACTTACCTCTACTTGGGCTTTCATCTCTTGAAGTTGTTGTTTGGTAGAACGTTTGAAAAAACCAGCCTATGGAATCGTTATTAAAAAACTGCGTTTAGTACGTGCTAATCTTGTTTGCAGATTTAAAAAAGTACCTTGTAGAGACAAATCATGATGAGGACCAAAAGAATGATCCCACCGATACCAGACACAATGTATATCCACAATGGAGCCCCTTCAGCCCGCTGAATCGTATCATCGAGCCTAATCAGCGTCTGTGAGAAGGCGCTTGAAGTATGGTCGGCTGGTACAATGCCAAAGAGCGTCGTGACGGTCCCCCGAGTGTCAACCAAGAGGAAGCTCTTTTCCTTCCGGACCTCAACTGTTTATTGATATATTTAGGAAATACCAAGGAATCGCATATCAAAAACTTACTTGCTTCCTCCTTGACCAACTTCATTCGAAAACTGATGAGGGGTATCTCAACATTGGGATGCCTATTGTGGAACTTGCAAGAGACCCGGATACAGGCCACAGAACCCTCACAACTAAACAGAGTCATATTTTCATTTGGAGTCAGTCTGGTGATTTGTGGAAGTCTGGGCTGGACTTCCCGGCGGCGGCGGCGCCGTGATCCAGTCACTTCCATATTGTCCATTCCAGTAGTAGTGGATGGAATCTCTAAAGGAGTTGTTACGGGGTCCTGCTGCTTACTAAAGTCAAAGAATTTGTAGGTGGACGTGCAGGTGATGACGGTGGTCTAATTTTAATATTAATATTTAATATAGGAATTTTAATTAATTTTTTAATATTTAAAGAAAAGATTTGCGCCATCTTACTGGAGGATTCTCCAATAGTATCACTTCAACTGGCTTCTTCGATTGACTCGGGCCTTGTCGGTAGACGGGAAAGTCAAAGGCAAAATTAAGGTCCGCCACAGGACTCGTCCCTTCCAGAATGACCTTTGAACCCACAAAAGGATCATTAAAGTTGGTTCAATTCAATCAGTACTAATTTAAAGTACGGACCTCGTAATCCTGTTGAAATATACTTCCACCATGAACAGCTTCGGCTAAAGAAGTTCCGGACCCAATCAGCTTAACCGATGCCTTGGCAATGAGTTCTAGTGTAAGGTCAAAGACTGGCCGGGACTTTAGGTCATCATTCTTATTTCCAGCATTGACTCGGACCTGGAACACACGACTCGGACGCTGGGCGTAAACGTCACGGAGAGTAAAGGGTAGTTCCAGGAACGTGTGCTGGAATCAGAATCATTCCGCTGCTACAGTGCTACATATGCTCCGACGTCTTTGTAATCTAAAATTCACCTCATTCCTCTTTATAGGCCTTCCGAGACTACAGGTGAACTTGTCCTTGTTCCCACCTACTACAGACTCACAGCCAAGTGAGGAAAGGTCAAATGACGGCGGCTTCTCCTGCTCAGTATTAAAATCGACAAAGACTTCGGGTGAAAAGGCAGGCTCGGCCCTATTCCAAACCTTAATCCATAAACTATACCGACTCGTCCAGTCCAACTCAACTCTGAAAATTAGATCAAATAATTTAAGCTCGGCTTCCAATAAGAAGACACATATTCTTACAGAGTCACGTTCCCAGACTTTCCTGTAAACCAGGCCCAGAGTCCCAGGTCTGGCATACAATGATTCACGTCGGCACAGTCTGTTGCAATGGGCAGGACCTCACTCTTTGACTTGTTTACAGGAAATGGACACGAGGAGCAGAATTGGTCCGAAACTAAATGCGGAGGAATATATGTGTCTATGAATTCATTCAGAATATATGTCAAGAGTCAACCTGTACCTCCGTTCCCCTTTACTCTCTCGTTCCCGAGTAGTTGGAAAATTTGGGCCGGAGGATCCTGGATCGGATTACCCTTGTATTCAACAAACTGGTCAAAGGTTATCGGCTCAATGACCGCGCCGGCTCCAAGCTCACGCTCCTATTATTGACCCCCCAACAACGGATTTTAGAATTTAATTCAATTCCTAAATTTTCATTAACATAATCAATTAACTATTCAACTAATTCCGTCAACTATAACAAACCTCCTTGATAACTTCAGCCTGAAAGAGTCTACATGTGACGTTGGAGGGATTTGCAGTTGACTTGAACGTAACCAGACTCCGTCCTGACCCAAGAAGGTTTTGATCTGAACTGAACCGAAATCGATTGAGACGAGCATCAATGCTCAAGGTCGTCTCAATTTCTATATATATTGACATGGAATACTTGTACTTTAATTTGTATCTCTGGATCTAATTTCAAGTTTATAGTTTACCCAGCTGGCCCCTCAAGTTTCTCCCAACGAGCTGGACACAAGAGTAGACTCTGAAAGTTCTCACGTTACTCGGAACCACTTTAATGAGCTGGGTCCCTGTTGTATCGTAGAAGAGGAGCGTGGAGGTTAGGCCAAGGCTCGGTCGAGTCCGAAATATGGAGACGGATTTTGAGAGAAAGGATCCAATGGCAAGATCTATATATATGTTATATAGTTGACAAGTCATTTTTGGGTCAAAGTTGACTTTCCTTATACCTGGAGTCCCATTTCCATCAATGTCAAGTGAAGTAGAAAACGTACATCCGAATCCTTTCCAAGGAATCGGCGTCACGTAATCGTCTGGACTCAACCTCAAGCCATATGTCCATTTTTCGTATATGTCTGATTTCCCGTAAAAAATGTACACGGCCCCTTGACCTCCCTCAAAGGGAGCTCCAATCGCAATTTCTATATAATTATCAATTAGTTTGGTCTCGAAGTTTGGGAAAAACTTTGGATAAATAGGATAAATATTTTCCAAGTCTCCGCGGCGTCCTGAAACTACAAATACAAACTAAACTTGTAAAACTTACCATTGTAACCATCCTCATTCAAGTCCCCTATCACGACCATGGCAGACCCGAACCGAGAACCTCCTAAATTTGACCCAGTGATCCTGAACTGTTGTAGATGATTCTAAAGATAGGATGACATTTTCTTAAATATTTTAGCCTGTATATACGCAGCATATTGACTCTATAGAACCTACGGAATTGGGCATGGCCTTATGAAACACAAACACGGCCCCTTCGTTTCCAAGTACCGAGCCTGGAACCGTATTGTAGAACGGGGCCGCGACAAAGAGCTCATCCAGCTCATTCCCATTCACGTCTCCTGAGCTTAGGACAGATCCGAAATAGGAACCAAATTGAGGGGCCGGCGTAGGAAGGTTTATTATGATTTCAGGAATATCAGAGCTCTGACCCGAAACACTTCGGGGATATACAAAGAGTGTGACAAGGCCAGTGAGCTTCTGGTCCCTTGGGGCTCCACCAACATAGTAAGTCTCCCCCTTGTTCAAATACTGACCCGAGGTCACGGCGTAGCCTTAGTGGAATACAACAATTGGATGAGCCTCCTCTATATATACCTAATATAGACTGGGTATAGGCTTCATTTGACTTACCAAAATATGCATTGTAATGATCACCCGGGAGACGGACGTTCATAAACTTACTAAACTCTTCCCGACTGAGGGCTGGTACTTGAGGTCGTAAATAACCATCACTAGCTATCCCACGGTCGTGATACCGAACCACGGAACCTATATAGGAATTATTTTTAGGTTTTAAAACATTCAAACACAATTATTTGATTTAGGAACGGATACATGGAGAATCCTATAGTTGATTCTAGTGTTATCAGATTTAAAGGCAATCGGGATAAATCGGATGAAAATCAAAACCCTGTTAAATCTCATCATAATCCTATTAATATATCAATAATAATAATATAATATAACATAATCAAACTCCAAAAAAACATACATATACTGTTGTTGGTAGAAATAAGTACTATATAGAACCAATAAACCCGATTCTCAAATCCGAGGCTATATCCCAACTTATCGGATTTGCTCTTATCCGTGTGAGGCCTCCGGAAAATCGGGTTTATTGGTTCTATACTTATTTCCAACAACAACAGTACATACAATATACAATCCTCCGGTTATATGCAAATATATCCTATTAAATCAGTCACATTAAATCACAATCCCGCTATATCATATATCCTAATAAATCAAAGGCACGCAGTAAATCCCATTAAAATGATAATCCCATTAAATGCAATATAAAATCACAACCCAATTAAATCACAATCCCATTCAATCCCATTCAATGCCATCCAAACCCTGATGGGATCCCAGAACTGAAGCAGAATTTAAAACAAGTCTGTATGATGAGGAGAAATAAACCGTGTGACGGCCTTATCGTTGTGTATGTATACCTGCAAAGAGTCTTGAGCCTGTAGCTCCAATCAGGAGCTCATTGTGTCCCGCCGAATCCAGAGGAGTGAGATGGATTGAGATTCCAGCCTCTGCAAAGGCCAGGTCAGGATTCTTCCCACTACTCGAGTCAAAGTATTGCCAAGGGTCCTCTGAAGGATCTGTGAAATTAAACCAGTATATACTAGTACTCGTATATGTACATTTGGTACCTCTCTCACCTCTTCCAATGAAATAAAAAGGAATGAGTCGATGGATTCCATAGTAAGGTTTCGTGTCCAGAATGGTCAGCCTGTCCTTTCCCTGCTCAGTCGGACTCCATGACCTGTACATGCTGTCCTTGTCAAACCAGTAGCAGAGCCCGTTCATGACAGGATAGAGGGATTGGGGTGGGGTGAGGGGGCCACGGTGCCAGCGGTGGGCACAGGTCACGAGGCGGTTCCCCGTACTCGCCAACGTCCCTCCAACCCAATTATAGTCATGGTACTCGTAGGTCGGCTTGACCCCTTGACACTGTCCCTGAAACGTCTCACGATCATTTCGTGTACAAGTAGCTAAGAAATAAGTAGAAAATAAATATTGAGACAAGTCCATATGTATAATCAAGGCTGGATCCGCCACTACTCCTGAATCTACCTACCAGCAATTGGGTCCAAATTCAATGTGACACAATTTGGGGTTCCGGATATGCTGCATCTCCAAATGACCCCGGGCTCCTTGACATTTCCATAGGTTGGGTCAGTAGAGTTCCCACGGGGGTCACCAATGAAAATCCTATATACAATTAAATAACGGATTAGGCTTCAACTCAAAGGATGGATCAATAAATTACCAATAGTCCTTCCTTGTCGACTCGGCGGTCTCAACCAGAGTTAGGCTCCATCCAAAATGACTCCGCTCGTTCCCGGGCAGAGAGTGTTGAAAGGTTATTGGGGCATTGGGGTCAAGGCCGAGACTCTGAGCTGACAGTCGATGTAGGAACGGTAGAAGAATAAGGGCTAAAAGGGGCAGAGTAAGTGAGAACGTCATTCTAGGAAAGTACTGTTTCCGATCTATCAGAAGGGTTGGAACAACAATAAGATGTCTTCAATATCCTTATTCCGCTGAATTGAACAGCTCTATCGAGTAAACTTTGCCTGCATTGGGCTCTAATGCTAAAATAGTTTAATAAAGACAGTACGAACCAAAGTCCCTCAAAATGGTTAAGCGGAAGCTCATTTAGTTTTTCTGTAAAATACGTATGCCCAACCTCTTCCCCTTAAACCCACAAAGCTTCCGGTTCATAGAACAAATATACAATATAAGCAGCATACCTAATTAAATACATATTGGCGAACAAAAACCGGTACTGGACCGAATAAAGGATATAATGCCTAACTGCCTTATACGCACTTTTACTAACCGTGATATCGTCTAAATTATGTTGACATAATGTTTACCCAGAAATGATCCTTTTATTTATATTATGCATCTATAACGTGTTGGCGTTTTTGGTTGTTATAATAGATGGACGCGTCCCACCCATCATGCTCGCTCTAAAAGAAGGCTCCGATTATTATTATAAGCTTCAGTAGAAACATCATGAAAGTTGATTATTGAGTAGTGAGAGGTTCTTGATACACTACTGCATTCATGTATAATTCTTTCAAATCCATACATTATTATAGTCCTGTTTCCATGGCTGATCTTACCTGGACCTGGTTACTAATTTATTGAGCCCAGCCCTATTCTCTTTGTGTAATATCACTTCAGAGCATGGGCGTGGCCAGGAATGGGCCCACGGGGCCCGGGCCCCCCCCCCCCCCGAAATGTTCCGCAAAATAGTAATTTTCCCCTTAAAATCGCCAAAATTTTCGCCTGCAGCGCGCTACCTATTCTTTAGCTACTATAACGTCTACAGTTTCAACCATAAATGGCGAAAATCCGCTATTTTTGAGGTCAAACGAATAAAAAATATCTACATTTTCACCCGCTGCGCCAATCTACTATAAATATGACGAAAATTTGCACTTTTTTCCCAAGAAAACGTGTGGCTGCATACTACATATCTACGATGTAGGCAAAGAAAAACCTGGCCCCACAGTTACAAATAAAAAAAATACGACGGAAAAAAAAATAGAATTTTGTTCTAGGCTTTGAAATTAAAAACTAGGAAATTTCAAACTTTTATTGTGAATTCCAAAAACCATTAAAACGGCCGCTTTATTTGATTAATACTAAATTCACTGTATGAGCATCCATCTAACGTTTGTAAGGATAGGCTCCTAACTTTGGCTGGTTCAACATACACAAATTGGAAATGATAAATGAGGCCAGCCAACCTATGTACGAAAGAATTTGTATATTGATATTATACTCGTTTGCATAGCTTAATATGCGCACTGTAGGCTCATAAATAGGAAGCCTATGCCTGACGCCGGTTACGTAAATCATTTGACCAAAGGCCTGTTTGCGGGGGGGCTACGTTCCGCGGGTACCGGATATTGAGCGGTTACATCGTATGCATGTACATGTTGCAATTCTGTACGATTATAGGAAGCTCAGGGCCAGACGGGCCTGAGAGTAGATTTGGTATACCACTACTACTACGTCTATAGAGCTCAAAACTTATCCTGTTGTTAGGTATGAAGGCTCCTTTCATTATATAAGTGTCTTGTATGTGTCTATATATTGGTTTTTTGCCCTTTTTTTAATACACATATATATGCAGTTTGGAACAAGTCGGAAAATTCAATATCACTTTCCAGCCACCCATGCACGCAAACGCATCATCATGCCTCAAGAAGTAGACTCCAAGGAAAAAAGGTATAAAGAGTAATTAGCAGGGCTGGAATATTTAGTACTGAAACCAAGTTTGCCACGTGTTGACCCCTGAGATCTCAGATCTGCGCCGATCATGACCGTAGAGTCAACATATCAAAAAAAATATTTTTAAATATTTCTGGTTATTCGTAAATGAAAAATATTCAAGTAAATATTTCAGCTTAGAGTAAATACAAATTAAGACTTGGCCGAGTCTAGGACACATGTACCATTTAAGAATTTAACAAGAACATGAACATTTCTAGAACACTCGTATACCATTTAAATGAAATCATTTAACTAATATTTGCTGAAACGTATATGCTAGAAATAAAAATGTTCACAAAAATTAGTTGGTTTCCGCGTCAGTGCGGGTTCGTTGTTAGCTAGCCAAAAAAAAAAAATATTTAACCGATTTAACATAATTACCAATTAAGTACCCGGTATTAAGTTGTAATTTCTGTCTCTAAAATATCGATAACTTATTCTCCAGTCATACTCAACTTTATCAACTTATTCTCAACAACATTACGATAAACTATCCGTGCCTGACACATGTACCATAGAAATAAATAGAAAACGTGGTTGTATGGGTCCAGTAGAGCTAATTTTATGAATATATGTGATAGATACCGCAACCAAACAAACATCCAAGCAAGTTTCTTCCATCTTTATTTATTAGACATGTCAAATAAGCAATAAGGTATCTCTAACTCACTATATGCACGACACCTATCCTGGCACCAAATGGTAGAACCTAGGGAATTTTAAACTACATGTAATTATGTCTTTTGATTTTGAATACAAACGTTGTCCAATTTATGAGCTCGCTGATATCCAGATTTACAGTTTAAAATGCCATCGAAAAAAAAGGGCTACTTGTATCCTAAATACAAAATGGATAGTAGATATAAAAGCTTTGGGACTGATTAAGTACTTTGACGGTGTCAAATCCAGATCTTACGTGAGCCAAACGTATTTTAATAAACACGGTTCTTAAATACACAAATATATGGCAGTAGTAATCTACAGTTTTGCCTTCCAAAATTGACGGCTTACAGTAAAAAGGGAGCCAGCATAAAATATTATCTGCCGAGTATTTCGAAATACACTTGAATTGTAAATGGGAAATTTGGATGCCGTTATTTTTGCTTGGATTATCTTTTAGAAAAATTTCAAGTAAATATTAAAAATATATTTACTAAATATTCTTGGATTTTTATCGTAAATTATTAAATATTTTGGCATTTTATCGTAAATAAATATTTGAGCTCTGATGATCAGAGTCTGGAGACTCCAGACGAACGCCCCCGTTCCAGACAACAAGTGAGAAGTATGTATAGCCGACCTGGGCACAGCAGCAGTTGGCAAAAAAAGGGGAATAATTGATGGAAGAGGATGCCTCAACAACGGTCGTCCTGGGTGCAGTATAGAGCCCAGCCTCGTCTCCAAGGCCTTATAGATTCCTCACAATTTTCAACCCAGACGAGAGTCAGCTCAGTATAGCAGAACCGGTATTTTCATGTCTACTTTTCTTCATCCACACTACTACTACTGTCTAGTCTCCAGCCAATTTTTTGAACTTGCATGCAAAATGTAAATAGAGAAAAACAACCAAAGTTATGTAGCCAAAATTATTCTCTTCAAATCCAGTGGAGACAGCCTTGACCTTGACTCCCAAATTGACTGCGTCGGCTATAGAGGCCAGCAGGCATGAGAGGCTAACTTCATAAAAACAGGAATTTACGTTCTAACTAGTCATTAAGTTTCGCCATTTCTTATTTTGGAACTTTGGACAGAGTGCAGTAGTACAGATGGCACAACCTTACGAATTAATATTACAAATATACTAGATTCCAGCATAAAACGTGAAATTGACATTTAGAATTAGGTCTGATTGATTGATTGATTACTCCTGCATCAAAATAAAATACAACTTTTAGCAAAAGACGTTCAAGAATTGACATTTCGAATTATAAGACGTTCAACTGACAGAATATGTTGTATTTGACTTAGCATAAAAAACATTTTTTTTTAAATATAAAACAAACTGCATGGGAGCAAAAATATCTTATGACTTATTAGATCCATAGTTAGCTCTGCGGAAAACAGCTAAATTCCGCAAAAAGTTAGTATTCCTAATTAAATTATGTATGCTCAAATCTACCATTTTTGATGCGGCATTAAAGCCGTTTCATTTAAAAGGACGTGACTGGCATGGCATAACGGTTAAGCGTGTAACTTGACACGTGGATTATTCGCATATTTAGGCTGCTAAAACTCCTTCCCCAGTATTTCATTCAATTGTCGTTGTGATGAGTTGGAGAATTATATTAGCGAAAAACTATGCAGGAGCAGGATGCGGTTGGGACAAGCGTATCTATACATATATGCATTTAGTATATACAGTGCACAGTGTGCATACATGTATATGTTAAAGAGACGTTAAATATGCATCCAAGATTATTATTGATTGCCCCCTCCTGCTTACGTAAAACGACTTCCAGCTGCACATTGTCTGGTTGCAATTTGGATTCTGGACTGAACCACAAGTTTGAATGGGAGCGTGATAATAATATTAATTACAAAGTTAAAGTAAGGTACCCAAAGACTTGACTATGTACGGGGCTTTGAGGTACTTTGTAGACGAGGGTACTTATTGGATTCCCCTCAATAATGCAGCCCGCTCCCAATAATAATATGAATTCAACCGTAAAAGGATTTTGCCTATCCAAATGTTGATCCACATAAATATAATATAGATCCAGGTTCCGTGTAAAAGAAATTGTAGAGACTACAATTAATAAGTCGGGAAATGTTTCATTGAGATTACTTCCTGCATTATTACATATTTTACTTCCTGCAAATTAAAATGTGTGAGAAGTACAGCATATTGTTTGCATTGAAAAATGTAGCATTGTAAGTTTCTTTCTTGTAATCCCATTATTGTCATACATATGGCACCATTGGAAAGAGCATTCACGGGTTCGAAATGTTGAATTGATTGAATTTGAGGAATATTAAGTTTAATCTCTTATCCAATTACCAAAATCTACAGAATGGACTTTCGTAAAAACATAATCTGTTATGATTACGATAATGACATGGTGAGAACGTGTGTGTGGAGGAGCCATTGAGTGGTTAGTCTGTCTGCATGAAGAAGGGGGTTTAGGTCCTGGCTGGGTTCCTTCCAGCAGCAGCAGCAGCGCCAACGGGGTCGGAGTATAAACAAGTAGAGGATAGTAGGAAAGGCGGAGACATAGGCTCCGGCGGGGCCCGGAACTTGTAGACAACAAAAAATTATCCGCCGAGTTGTTTTCTTACATATGTATTCAGTTGTTGTTGGTTGTTGACTTGTCTGGAGTGATAGGTCGTGGTGGGTAGGAATGTAGATATAGAGGGAGAGAGGACTTCTCTCCATATTTATACTCGTAGATATGTAGACTCTAAAAGATTTATTTCAGTTAGCCTCCCTCATCAAGGTCCAGTCAAAAGGAGTCTAGAGTACCTACGAGATTAGTTGGACTCTCACTTTCGTCGGCCCCAGGCTCTGTCATCCCCAAGGCTCTCAGTCCTGGTGAATGAGTCCGCGGCGTAAGTATACTAAAGTCCGCCTCAATTATATCCACATTATATATATCCTCATAGCTTAAGCCGCGCCTATTGCTGTGCAGAATTGTACAGTATAGTGTGTGACTGTGACCGCCTGACATTTCTATGATTCCTTGAACTATACCTTAGCGCGCTTATCATTGGTTGCCCGCTAAGTTTTTTTCCTCGAATACCAGTTTACGGTTGTCACAATTGGAGTAATGCCGAAAATTGGTCCAGATACTACTACAATAATAGCAGATGCCAGTACGACCACATGGCAATTGTCTATGGTTATGGTTAGTACCAACGTACCAAGTACATATTATCAAAAGGACAAGGGATTGTTGCAGTTACAATTTTCCCATATGTCCGTGTGCTAGTGTTAGGTTACGTTAAGTAGGAACTCTTACTGCGTGGCGGGATGGAGTAATGCTTTTTTTTTCCCGAAACCGCTATATTCTTTTTATTTCTGAAGGGTTTTCGAAAATACGGTCAAATTAGTCGCCTACGACGGTTTCAAGATCCGCCAGTTGGAAACGGCTTTAGTTTGACACTAAAAGATCCCATTCAATGCTGTTCATAAATAAAAAAAAAGTAAAGATACTTTTTTAAAGCAGCCGGCGGCGGTTTTACTATCACGGATCTAGTGAAAGGTCTCCCTTACCTCCATATACATACTTACAACTTACATATTGAGCTACACTATAACGTCCCATTCAATTTTGTTGATAAATGTAGAAATTATGGACAAATAAGTACGTTAGATATGTACCTAAAATACAATACTTGAAACCGCCACTGGCGGAGAATGAGATTATTAGAAAAATCAGAAAACACGTAAATCTGGTTTATATGACAAGCTGAAAAAATCCTGGTTTATATAGCATTTTATGGCATTTTGAAAAAATCCATAAGCCATTCGCATAGTCTTGAAGTTACGCAACTATTTTTTTTTTGAAGAGTCAAAGCATAAATATTTCAAAAGGTGAAAAAACGTTCGTGAGATAACAAGACTAGCCAAGGGACCTTGGCCAACTTGTTCATTTTAACTTCTTCCAACCACCTACTATTATATTAAGACATTTTATAGTTTTCGTGGTTTAATTTAACAATTGTCTATTAAATTGCCAAGCTTTCGTTAGCACATTGCTACCACACTGCTCTGAATTTAAAACTTAATAAAATTTCGTCATTTTTCAGAGCGCACAGCGCACTCAGGCATACACTCTGCTCCTTTTTTTTTTTTTAACTGAGAGCATTTTCCAAAAAATACCGACAAGATGCATGTGCGTACTAGGAAATTCCGATTACGGTACGTGGCTCTTTCAAAATTTAAATACCGAAACTCGAACCTTTTTCGAATAGATAATTACGATTTCGGATACCGATACGGATACCGGATTCCAATATCCAACCCTGTATTTACACGATGATGCATTACATAGATGCAGGATTTTTTTTGGTACATAGTACTTCTCCCACTGCACTTGTTGAACAGCATAACCGCCGCCCCAAGCACCACCTGTTACGTCTTGTGCTAGTTAAAATAAAATTGGATCTTTTGATTAACTTTCCTGAACTTTAATGGACCTGGGTCCGATTACTGGGTTCACATTCCACCAAATCTCCACTGATTTCTACAACAGTTGTGTATGACAGGGTGGGGAACGCCGAGGACCCGCTTTTATATTGAACTACTCAAATATAGATGGATTTGGAGAAACGACAACAAGTCCTGGAATCTGAAGTCAAAGTTATGAAAGACACGATTTGGAGACTCACGAGTCGGGTTTATATCTTGGAAACATTTATTCAACAAAAGTTTGGTAAGTTTTTATCAGACTGTGAGAAGAATTTGAAAAGCAACCACCTGTAACTTAATATTATACCCTAATTTTTATTTTTTTACTATTTATATTAAAATCGATTACTAATTTTTAATTTCTTTGACATTACTTGATTTTTTGAATTATTTAAAGAAAGTAGTTTAGATTTGAAAACTTCTGCTGCCCAAAGTAGTAAGTAGCAATGTAACTCATTAGGAAAAATCAATTTAGTAAATATACTCACATGTAACGGAAATTAATTTACATTGTAACAATTTCAGTGTAGTATAAAGTATTTGTTTAAATGACACCCCTTATTTTTTTTGTGTGTCAGGCCTATCCAGGGAGTCGGAGGCAGACTTCCAGGCTTCACTTCGGTACTTGACCCAGCAGTCTCACACTCATCCTCAGACTGTTGGAGAGCGGAGCTCAACCCTTACCCGCCCTCCACCTGAACCTCATCTTGAGCCTGAGCCTACGTCCCTCAACCTAACGACGTCGGGGAGGTCAACTTCAGAGTCGGCTGACGGTCCGGAGAACCTGAGTGGAGCTCACGGAGGGAACAGCAGTACTGCCTACCAGCAGCACCAGCTGGACCGATTCCTGGAGAGCCCGCCTCGGATCCGTCGTCACAGTTTCGGCTACCGGTACGACTCTCAGGGGCACGGGAACCTCTCACGATCCAATCGATCCGGGCTCATCCCACTCTTTCAGCCCAGCCTCGTCCTGCCCTCCTCCTCCGTCTCTACGGCATCATCCATGACTGTGACCCTGATCCCCTCGGGGTCCTTGCATGGGAGAGGAGGGCCCTCGCGTGTGGGTAACTCTGACGTTCACCACCCGGGTCATCAGAAAGGTCTTAGTTGAACCTCGTTCCTTTCGATATCCATAAAAGCAAGGACGGCTTTACTTTGTTCCAGACATGTCACACTTGAACCAATGTGAACCATTTTTCTTATTCCTAAAACATTACTCTTTCCTAAACAAGAGTTTTTCCATACCAGTGAATTTTTTTTCATGAAGTGTGAACGTAGAGTATTCCGTTCATGCGCACAGTTTTGCCTCCACGGAGTGACTGGTTCCGATGTGAAGGTACAGCTGAAGTTACATTATACTCATAACAAAATAATACTGATAAATGTGTAGACAAAAAATGAATTCAAGGGGAAAGCCGTTTACATGACTGAGCTGGCTCCATTGTCTAACTCCTGACTCTCTCACTCGTATAGATCTCGGGAGTCTTCTTATGGATGGACATCATGAGGACCGGTCACATAGGTCAATACGGACCAGGCTCACGCTTGGAGCAATGGAAGATGGGCATGGTCCAATTTCAGTAATAACCTCCACTCATCGGAGTCTCAGCTCTTCGGAACACGGCATCACCAATTCAGGTAAGTCTGCCCTACGCTGCTGCAAAATCCTTCCTGTTCGACACTGCTACCATTTATATTGAAATCTATTACTACTATCTATCTGTTACTTTTAATTTAATTAATTCGATATTCCCATTAAATAAGTTAGATTTGAGAACTGGAACACTTTCAATGCGTTTGCATTTGATAAACAATAATAAAATCCCATGAATAGAATTTAAGTAGTGATGCATTTCAATATATACTAAATTCAAATGATGCCGTATTCTGTCTCAACTCTTTGGCAGCGATTGTAACCTTCCCCTTTCCCTGTTGAGGTAAACTGTGGAAGGATTCCATGTCCCAGACTCTTAAGGCCCAGAGACTCTAATTTTCTCCTTTTACTTTTTCCGATCCCTCTAATGGTACGTTCCTCAATATGATTGCATAGGTATTCAGGGAATAATTACTGCCACAAGGTCAGAGCCAGGGCCATTTATAAATTGCCATTGCCCATGAACGGAGTAATATCCAAATTGCCAGAAAACGGACTCCGTACATAGTCCCTGCATTTCCCGGGAGCCTGCCATTTCGGCAAATCAGTCCTGAATCGGTATAGGTACAATCATTTAATTACTATGTACTATTTCACGTACTAAACTTTAAATTAATTGGATCGCCTTAAAAGCTCAACCCAATACATTATTTTGATGACTGTGATCAATGCGCTGCCACCTGCCTACTCGAAGCACATTAAACTTGAGCCTAACTCTATTTATTTTAATATATCGGCTTGTTTAGAAAGTATGGGGTCCGCCTCTGGAGAGTTTAGCTCAGAACAGAGCCAAAATAATGTGGATCACCTTCAGAGTGAGACGAGTAGTGGGGCTAATCCGACGTCGGAGCTCGACCTGAGTCAAAATTGTAAGACAAAATTAGGGCAGTGAGCTTGTGATAAATAATAATAGTGTTTCATATTTGTGCAGTGATTAAAATGGAGCCGTCTGGAGAGCATGTCCGTAAGCACTCACACAGTGAGCCACTCTTTCACGTTGACGTTATCCCCGTAGTAGGCCAGGAAGGGAATGAAGGTTAGTTCAGTATTTATTTGGAAGTCAAGCCAACTAAAATTTTAAGCAAAATTCCAAAACTTTAGTGTTTGTTTTTACCTTTAGAATCTCATTCGGCCGGACCCTCCGGGAGCACGGCAGCTTTATCGAACCAGGATCATTTCTGGAGAGCCGGAACTAGTACGGTGACAGCCCAAACACCCTCACACCTCGAGCATGATTCCCAAGGTCACGATTGTGCGGAGTGTAATGAGACACTCCAAAGGGCTGGACCACCGTCCACCCTCCGAGAACATTTGGAGCACCATGACCATGACCACTCCCACCATCACCATCCTCATGACTCAGAGCATGGGGGTCACTTCACTTGTGACCAGTGTGGGAAGACATTTCGTCAACTTCTTAACCTGCAAATGCACATGAAGTTCCACAATGGCCGAGAGAAAAAGTACGCCTGTGAGTTTTGCGACAAGCGGTTCAAGCGGGCTCAAGAGCTTACGGTCCATCGGAGGTACGAAAGTCAGGTGTATTACTACTTGTGATTAGCGTCATTTTTTCACACTAAGCTTGCATTAGACTTTCGTGATTTAATGTGTGATTAAATATGGCCGCAATTTTTCTAAAGTTGTTGGTAACATTGTTGGCCACACGATACGACAACGTGTGATATGAATTAATATGAAATTTTTAAAGCTGCCCATTATACTTGAGTAAAATCAGACATAAATCACAGGATGGTTTATCATAATTCCCATCTACTGCCATTTCATGTGAACCGTGACCCAGTTTCTTTGTACCAGGATCCATACTGGAGAGAAACCGTACACGTGTCCTATTTGTGGGAAGACATTCTCACAGAGTAGCAGCGTCACGCTCCATTTACCAGTTCACACAGGTTGGTGAAGTGTATAAAGCTTGTTGACTTTCATTGAGCCTTCTTGTAAACCCAATATTGTCTCAATATTTATTAAACAATATTGTATATCTTCTTGTGTCAATAAGCTGGAGGCTTAACCATTTTAACTTGTTTAGGTGAAAAGCCGTACACATGCTCCTACTGCTCCAAAGCCTTTGCCCGGCTCTCACATATGAAGAAACACGTGAAGAATATACACGCTCAAATGATCATTCCACCACCACATACACAAGCCTAAAAGTGTAGATGAGGAGGCTTGGGTTGAACTCAGTCCATGACCCTTCTACAACAACGGTCCGTGTCAAACACTAGAAAATTGTACGGTGCTAGTTGTGATTTTACAAAACGACCAAAATTCCCTGTCTGCCGAAATTACTGATGAGAGAAGACTACTACATGAATCAACTGACTACTGCTACAAACTCCGTTTTTCAAAAGTACAAGATAACGCATCTCAACTCCACGTGTTACACTTCAACTCAACCTTTTTGACTCTTTGCTCAAAATTCAAAAAGCCAAATAGAGTATAGTACGAAGAATAATTATATTTACGCTATTTATTTTCTCACTAAAGTTGAAATGAAGGTTGAGAGTTTCTTACTGGTTACCACCGCTGAGAGCGCTTGGTAATGAAGCTCAAGGACGGAATGTACTCTACTACTCTTCGTACTACTTTGTAATATTCTGGGTCCGTCGTTTGGATTGAGAATTGAGATTGATGATGGATGTAGGAAGAGCAGATTTATTTTCATGTTTTATTTTATTTTTGTGAGCCTCCGCATGAAGCCCGATCACTCTAAATATTTTATTTTGTCCACAAGTCAATAGAAACAAGAAGATTAAGTTTGTGA
The DNA here is from genome assembly GCA_034696285.1 of Hypogastrura burkilli. Lineage (NCBI taxonomy): Eukaryota > Metazoa > Arthropoda > Collembola > Poduromorpha > Hypogastruridae > Hypogastrura > Hypogastrura burkilli. Next base: position 25,249 of record JAQFZY010000276.1, read on the forward strand.
ATATCCGAATGCGTCTTAACATGTCAATAATGTCATTGGTGTTAATTTGATCGTGCCAAGTAACAGAACGAGAGGATATATATCAAACTGTGAGCTTAACTGTAAAACACGGTATAATGTAGTTAACTAGGTTAGAGTACGCCTATCCGGCCGCTAGGTACTTTTTTTATCCTCATGTAATTACACATTACATCGTGAATCTCACCTATCCTTTTACTAACTTGAGCACCGCCATAAGTACCCTCCGGGATTTATGAAGGTCGTCATACGAGTGAAATCACACGGTGCACGATGAATGCATGATGAGATTGTCTTGTAGCTTGTAGTCTTTAATACTGCTATTTTAGAGCTCTACTCAGCTTCAATTTCAATAGCATGATTACTGATTACATTTGTATTATTAGATTTTTTTTTAGCTCCTTGGTGTCAAAGTGGCACTCCGTGTCATCTTAAAACCAGGATTATACATTTAAGTAGTTTTAGTATTTTAGATTAACAATTAATTAATAAGAGCCCCAATCCTGGAAATCTGGAATCCGTCGTTAAATGGAAACGAATTGCCTTATTATGCACTATTTGTTATATTTAAATACTGTATGAATACTTCCCTCTCATATTGGTCTCATAGGCGTGTAAGAGCTCAAGGACGTGCAGGGTATTTAAACGGTAAGAGTCTGAAAATCAGAATTGGTGTACTATTGAGAGAGATCTTCTTTTTTAAATTATAATTGTCTTTTAGTAGTGTCTCTTATAGTGTTTAAATTGGATGTTCATGCTTCTCCGATACAAGGTATAGGCACAAGACCCTGTGTCTTGGACCCACACTATGTGTGACAGCAACATTAATAGGTCTGTCTGACTCATAGCACGTCCATTTAAGAATACTTGTGACCTGAAAAAATTTGTCAAGTGAGAATGTTCCTAATTTAAGTGATTAGTTGGATGCGGGTAGTTTATACATGGTTAGTAAATTATTAATGTTTGATGTACTTTACATTGTAATGTAATAAGTCATACTTATTTTTTTTCAAGAGAGCTTATAATTGTTGAGTCATCCCTACTGCTTGTAATTCTTGTTCTGCTCAGAGACTATATTTATTTATGGTTATTATGGTACTGAGACTAATTTTTAAATGTTGAGTTGAATTTGTGAATACAAACATCACAAATCAAGAGGTTTAAAGTTAAAATTCCAAATACAAATACGGGCACATTACTTCTAACGATATATATGTACTATGTATTATATTAACTACGTTTTTTATGTGAAGATGTTGGCTCATATAATTTGTTTGACAATATTATGTGAGTACAACCGGTGGTACAACTAATTATGATTGAAACTGTACAAGGATTTTAATACATTAAGGTCTCGAAAACGCAAAGAATATTAAAACATTCTGTCGTTGTTTTGGTGTAATTGTCCGGAACGGGACGCTTTGGCTTTATCCATTATTGCACCTTCTGCGCGGGTATCGCACTTTCACTTTACAGCTTGATTAATAATCAAAAACTAAATCAGTGAAAACTCAGGAGAAGCCGCCATTATTGTCAGTAGTGCCTATTGGAATTGGGCACAATTTTCTTCGCGCTCAACGCTCAATGGTCGGCAATTGGAAATCTGCCATGCTGCTGCTGCGAAATACAAAAAAGGGAAGCCATTGTTTCGGTCGTCGGCTTACATTTGCCTGTGATAAGTGAGAAGCAGGCAAACGGTTTGTCTGACTCTGTCGTCGTCATTTGGAAGATGGATTGTTCAGCGTTAAAAGTCTGAGTTCAAGGGTGAAGCAGGATTCAAGAAGGTGACTAGTTCGCGACGTTCCCTGATCAGATTCCAGACTACGACCGACCTGCTTCAGTTCATTTTTGTAAGTTTTTAAGATTATACTTTATTTGCGTTTAGAACATTGTTCGGCGTTTTATCTTCCTGTCTTCCTACTTCCCGTTGAGTATCGCATGGGGTCGCTCCGTTCGTCGGCTAGGTCGCCACCAGGCGCTGGCGCAAAAGTTGTGCTTAGCGATTCTATATTATGATATTTACTAGAAAAAGGAAATGGTATCCTGTACCACCACCGGTGCGGTGCGGTAGGTAGTCTCTGAATCTTTCGTATGTTGACATTATTACATATAATGTAGTATGTACTGTTGTATGTTCAGCACTGATATATTTCCAGCACATTTGTTTATAACTGGCACATTACGTACTAAACTGCATGTTGTATTTCTTATCTTACGTATATGTCAAATGTTGAATATACTGAAAGTTCTGCTAAAGTTGTACATTATGTATTAAGTCCTTACGCATTAGGTTCTCGCTGTTCAAGAAACTTTTGTAATTATCCTTCATTCCATTTGCTTACACTTTCATTACGACGAGCTTTCGATTCATCAGTCAGATTTTTTGGCCGCCTGTGTTGATCTTATAGTGATAGTGATTCTACCCGCGGATAGCCCATTGTACAGTTCAGCGCAAAGCGCAGTTTTAGCACATTCTCGAAACATGAATGTACAAATTGAATCAGCCACTAATCCCTTTCCCTCAGTTTATCCTGCGTACTACAGTGGACAATACATTCTTGTCGTGCGTCAAGGCGTAGTTTATCATACGTTCTACTATTGTGGACAAAACGTTCGTACTTATGAAAGGTTTCAACATCGTCCGAGTCCGTGGTATATCCAGCAAGAATTAGGAACAATGGCCGGAGTCTCCGTAAGCGACGATTCAGCACCTGAGGCTCTGTCTCCGACTCCAAGTCCGACTCTGGCCCCTGCTCCGACTCCAACTCTGACTCCTGCTGCTTCAACTCCGACTCCGGCTCAGACTCTGGTTCAGAGGACTGAGACTCCGATTGCTTCAAAGCCAAAGCAATGGGACTGTTTCAATCTTACGGGCACGTACATCAGAATCTCTGCTCCAACCGCCCACACCATGACCCATGGCCTACTTCTAGGATGCAGTAAGACCAAGACTCGCAGCAAGTTTTTTCCTACTACTTCGGTGGAGTCAGGCGCCGACCAGGACCTGAATCTCCTCATGGAAGAAGGACGCTACAAAAATCAGGAGCTCTACTCCGAGGTCGGCATTTTGTGTTTAATTGCCAAGGATTTCTTTCGGGAGTCTGCCCCGATCGCCTCCTGTTCAATAGTACCGGGGAAAAACTTGCCCGAATACTGGTAAAAGCATATTACATACTTATTCATAATATGATGGGCTTCCCATTTCATAAAGATAGTATTTTATTGTTCACTTTGCTTTGTTCTAGCCTTGTCAAATGCAAACTTGCCGAAGACCTCATGAAAGACTGGTCAAATAGCAGGTATTAGTTATTACAGTCATAGTATCTCGGGTAACTACTGTCGGTGGAAATAATTGATAGAACCAATAAACCCGATTTTGAAATCCGATCGCTCCTATCTTTTCGGATTTCCTCTTATCACTGAGGCCTCGAATTTCAAAATCGAGTTTATTGGCTCAATCATTTATTTCCACCAACAACAGTATGTTTCAACTCTATGTTTTATCTGTACAACAGAGGAATGGAGGTGATAGAAGAATGCTACAAGGAAATCGTCTCGATGGATAAGGAACGGACTGAGTATGAGTGTACGTATCTTGGGCACGCCTGTCGTTTTTTCCCAATCTACAAGCCTAACAAATTTGACGTAAGCGGCTCTTTTTGTTTTTATACGTTATAGGCTTAGCTTAAGTTTAACCACAAACCACTACGTATATATATTCAATATCGTGATTAAATATTTATCTATAATTTTTGATGTTGCATTTCCTTTTCAGATTCAAGGCCTTGAGAGTTTTGTGGCAATGCATCATCGTGAAATTCAGCTCTTCATCCAGTTCAGACAAAAGGCTTTCGATAAGTACAAGAATACCACACCGCCGCCGCCAACCGTCCAGTCAGCCCCAGTCTCAATATTGGATTCTGCCATGCGAGAGCTGGAGATCTGTGCCAGTATAAATGGTATAATACAAGTTTGTCGTGTAGTTTTGCATTTTCTAACGTTTACGAATATTACAATACGAGCTAATCCGGAAACACAACATTCCAGGCGTTTTGGCCGGGGAGTGGGCTCGGCTTCCGGTCCCACCCGCTCCACCGCGACGCAGAACCATTGAGAACGTGAAGCGTGATATGGATAAATTACTGTATGATTGTCTTTGGCTATCCAACCGATGGTACCGGGCTGTTACTACCATTAGCGGCATGATCAACAAGCCTGATGGGCCTCATATATCCTTTAGTGAGTTGACTATTTAAAAAATACCATCCAGGGCAATGTTTCCGTATAACTTTCGATCTTGTTAATTTGTTCTTTCCAGTCGAAGTTTTACAGTACATAGGCATTGTGACATTGTGTGTGCGGGAAGTGCGTTCAGCAATTTCCAAAATCGTCCAGGCCTGCTTCTCACGGATGCCTCCAGGAACAACCTCCTCCATGCACAGCTAAAAGAATTCGACCTACGCCCCCAACAAACACTGTTTATTTTAAATGAATTTAGTATGCTAGCTGATCATCTTCAGCTTAATCTTTAATAAAATCATTTGGGGTTATTGGTAGACATATGAGAGTATGGAAGATATTTATTTGAGAGCAAGCCAGAAGGTTTAAGCCACTGAGTCTGCGGTTTCTAAAGGATTCTCTTACGATACTAGGCACATAAGAACATATAGTTTATAGCCTGTTTTCAGCGTTTACGGCAGGGACTCTTGGCATTAATAATGCTCCATCAAGTTATCGACAATGTACAAAGTACATAGTATAAGGAATAAGAAAATGTGTTTGTTTTCCACAGAAAAGCCAGGTTAGTCGTATCTGGTTTTATTGGTTTCCGGTTCTTTTCATTGGTCTCAATCTCCATCAACGGCTCATTACGCGAACTGATATCCATAGTTATACATGCAGGCCTCTTAATGGCACTAATAAAGGTATTGATTTGAGGAGTAACTGAAATTACACACTTCATTACCATTCCGGGTCTGGTGTACATGCGGATACAGCACATATAGAAGACCGCTCTTTGGTTTTGCTTTCTTATGAAGGCAAGCCTCCCTCTAACGCTCTAAACCTATTGGCCTGGCCCTAAACTGGACACTGCTGGCTGACAATAGGCATTTGGCATGGTTCCAATTACCTCGCCGGCTACATTACTCCCATAGCAGTGAATGCGAGCTAGAGCGTTATTAGTAGGTGAAGAGGCAGTAAATGGATAGCATGAAGACGTATTGATGAATATTTTGTGTTCGGGTGCTTGAGGAATTGCAACGTGGCATTTGAATACTACTGCTCCTTTTCTCAAGGTGTGTGCTGCATTATTATTTTTACCTATTTATAACGTAATTTGGATTATTTAACAATACGAGTCCTGAAACCAACCGGACACCACAAGGTCGATCGGATAAGTTCAACTGCTCCCGCGTTCTCACTGAAGCATATTTGCCTCTTCTGACTCTGTGCCTGCCACCTACTGGCGTTAGATTTTATGACTGACGGTTTCGTTTCGTTTTTCTTAGTTTCAGGAGGTGGTTTCACGTTTCACTTCACGAATACTATTTGCGTTTGTAGTTGATAAGAACCAAAGTGAACGTCATAATAGGTCATACGTTCTCCTTTGTTTATAAATACTGTAAATTGTCAGGGCTTACTCAAATGAATCTTGTCCGTATTCTAAGACAAATCAAAATCAGATCCTTTTATACTTTTGATTTCAGATGTATCACAGGGTCAAGACCTTAGGAATGGCTACACTGAGACGAGCGTCCCTCATCTGGGCCTGTATATACCTAACAATCCTGACCCAAGTCCCGCCTAGTGGAACCAGTCGGAGCAGTGGTCTGCTAGGAAGAATTGTCTATGCAATCAATGCTGGGGGTCAAGCTCATGTGGACTCGGATGGGATTAAATATGAAGGGGACGCCCTGGCGGAGGGTATCGTGTCAGACTATGGGAAGCGGATTTGGACAATTGGTCGGGTTCATCCCGAAGACTCCATTTTGTATCAGACTGAGAGGTACAGCCTCACAACCTTTGGCTACAGCATCCCGATCCGGGATGACGGGGACTATGTCCTTGTCCTCAAGTTCTGCGAAGTCTACTTTCTCAATCCTCGTAAAAAGGTAGAGATATCAAACCAAATATCATACTAAATGACAAGACTACTACATCTCTGCAGCTATGACATATTTAATATCTAATAGCTTTGCTTTCAGTTTCGACGTTTTCTTGGGCGAAAATGCGGAGCCTGGCTAGGGGACCTAGTACCCAGGTGGAGCATAGAGGGGGCATGCTTGGCTATCCGAAAACAGAAGAATTGGGATAATAGTTAATGCAGATTTGCGTAGCATGCTATAAACTTGTTGAAAAAAATGTTTATGCGTTTGACTTCCAAAATAGTTTAGAGTTGATAACGTTGGAAACAATTGTACGCCGCAGGCGCAAATTTTGGAGATTTTAAAGTGGAAATTAGATTTTGTCCAGTATTTCTGGGGGTGGGGTGTAAATTTCTGGTTCCGCCCATTATATCTGTTAATAGATCGAGTTGTTGCCTATGATTTCATGGGGATATGACATTTGAATGGGATGTGATTTTACTACGAAGAAGTTTATAAACTCGCAGCCTTATTAAATCACACGAATCACTAAAATAAATTACAGGTATTTGACGTGATGCTGAACGGCGCGCATCGGATTGTAAAAGAGCTGGATATTTTTGGAGAAGTTGGGCGTGGGGTTGCTCACGAAGAGATCGTGGGCTTCAAGGTTAGTGAGAAGGGGACCAGGCTCCGGGTCAACGGGCAGACGTCCAACATCAAAAACTCGCAACTCCTTCTAGAGTTTATAAAGGCAAGTACCAACCGCACAGCGCTTGATTTCGATCGCTTCCTAATCGTAAATGTACTTCTACTTTCTGTTTTACTTTATGTAATATTACATACACAGGGGGAACTAGATAATCCCAAAATTAATGCCTTCTACGTTATGCGAGGAACTGAGAACGGTAAGTACGTCACGATTAGCTGATTAAAAGGTTTCTGGGTCACGATAGGTCGTAATACTTGATACTCTGCAGATGTCCCCCGACTTCCTGAGCTGGAGCAAGAGGAAGAGCGAGACTGGAGTGACGAGGACTGGGCTCCAGAACCAGCGGACCGTGACGAAGAGGAGGATCAAGAGGGAGACGAGGCTTTAAGCCATTGGAAGCGGCGGGCACCGGGTCCGCCCAGACTCCCTGACCCCTACCTCTCTGAAGACTCGGAATGGACCTCAACCATTCAAATCCTCGTCTCCCTCTCCGCCTGCATTGTCGTCTTTATCGGGGTTCGGAAAATAATTAAGTGAAATATGATTTAGGCACGAAGGGTCCAACTCCAGCTATTTAACACAGAGCATCAGCACATTGAGTATTTAACTAAGAGAATAACTAAATGAATTGTGATTAGGTATTATTATCGTGGGATATTCGATATGCAAGAAATAACACATTTCACTAAAATACAAATTAGATTCAATAATCTTTTCGTCTTTATTTCTTTCGGGAAAATTGAGTATATTTTTTTTAAATATATTTATATGGAATTTGAATCTTCTTGGGGGTTGAATGAATCAAAAATCCTCGTGATGGGGCTCTTGGCATTTACACAAGTACATAATTTACATAAATATCTACCGTAGGTATGTAATTCCACACACAAAATTCAAGTATAGGTTACAAAAAATCCAGGGAGACCCAACTACGAGGTTCTACCTACGTTACACAGTCACTAAAAACTAGAAACACCGAATTCGAACCTTTCAAAGCAACAGCAGAGCCAAGGAAGAGTATCAGTATGAATTTTTAAATAGAGATGTCTAAAGTGCTAAAAGAAAAACCGGTGAAGGAGGAAATGACCAAATTGACAATCTTTTTTTTGACCTAAATAATTTGAACACTGACTGTGAAGACAATTGAAGGGCTCCGACCTTTCAGTCCAGTATAATAATCGCAGATGCACCAAAGTAAAAATACTCTCTCCGCGTAGGAGACTCATTCCCATTCTCAAAAATAAATAATTGAGTAAATCGATTGGTCAAGTCATTATTATTTCAAACAGATACGTTTCCAATATTAAATAGTAGTTACGAACACGCGCTCAAATCAAATATAGGCCTATACACTTTTACACTTAACTTAGCGCTTAACTAACATTAACATTTGGAGTTTCTACACGCCCAAGTATTATCACAAATATAAGTACTAAAACGACGATAAGGATTCCTTCTAAAAATTAAAACGAAGCGAGAAATACATAGGTCTAAGCCAGTTTATACGATAAATGCGACGAGGAACGAGACTTAACCAACTAAAATCAGTCTTTGTAATATTGAGAACAAACTGAGCGTTTTAACAAGGATAAAAACTACGGCCAATCACGAACCGTTTAGCCGAGATAATGAAGGAAATTAAATTCAAGAGAGTTAATGCACAAAGGCTGGAACAATAATATAGATTGCAATTAGGTCTTTAAAAGATTAATATTTCTGCGATTTACAATTAACAATTACAAAAAGGACAAAATTTAAAGTTTGAGAATTGTTACGCGTTACGCCGCAAGGCCACATGAGTAGCCTAGAAAAAGTGACGAAATTACATTCTTCAATGGTCTTGATATTAATACATTTGATCCCTATTTACTATTTTTCGGCTTGGTAGCTTGTGCCTGTGTGTACCTCTCCAGTGAGCTGGACTTGGCTGTAGCAGCGCCTTGGCTCATGTCCCCGTCACCTTGGTGGCTTAATATTATAACGTTTTCGTTGAGTCTGTCATTTTCGTACTCGACAAAGTCATCAAAGAGACTCGGCCAGGCCTGAAAACAAGCAATACTTTGAGTTTAGGCCTCGGGATGTAGCAAGGTAGGCAGGCAGAAGGCTCAGCTATGGATATAATGAGATTTACAAAAAGGGCCAACTGACCTCCGTGTCATCGTAGGAACTAAGATCATTTCCCACCGTCTCCACAAAGTTAAGGAACATGTTCCAAGTGTCCCTTGGGATCCCGCGGACGTGACTGGGGTGCCCCTCAAGGAACGTGATCCAGCGGGCCAGGATCACGGGTTCCCGTTGAGAGAAGACTACTTTCCATAGGCTGACTGCCATATCTACCGGGAGCGTCCGCTGACCGATATCCGAGTCAAGGCCGAACTTGAAGGCGAAACGATAGAGCTCTTTAAATTTGTTTGGGTCAGCCAAGGTCTCAGAGACGACGTCAGGAAGCCGACCCTGGATCCCCTTAATTGAGTCTACTTTGAACTCTCTCATTCCGTTGAGGAACTCATCACGACTGAACCGACACATTTGCTCGGCCCCGAACTTCCAGGCTAGCACTAAGACCTTGAAGTCCTCTGGTTTGAGCTCAAGGTCTTTACAGAGACGCTCGATCCCTTCGGCCAGAACTGCATCCTCACAGGGGTCCTTGTACTGCTCATAAACAACTGAGATCAGAGTTTCCGAGTACTGGTTGTTGTTGTCTCTGTAACAAGAATAAATTGTAACATGAAATTAACTTAAATTATTTGGCACTTGCTTAAATGTATTTGAGCATTACTTTATACGGGATATTTAATTTAGAACCTCTTCCTCAAAAGGATTTTAATTCGTGTATGGTGAAGTTTACCCAAAGACATCGCGTCCGTTAAAAAATAGAAATTGGTCGCATAATTATATAAGCTTACCTTAACAAAGTAACACGCAATATAAGGTACATATATGTAAACCATCAAACTACTGATTTATTAGCCGGTAACTAACAGCGCAAACGGTGAGATTAGAGTTGGAGGGTATTCAGTATATTGAACTAGTCCAATAAAGTTTCATGCTTGAAGGAAATGGAAAAACTTCCGCTTCAGATCTTCAAAGGGACAATAATACATATAATAATCCTAGTCACTAGAGCTCTAAGACAAATCTAGGTATTCATATTTGTTACTAAATTAAAAAAAAAACTACAGCTCAAGGGCGGTGTTAGCAATTTTTATTTTTACATATTTCAAATTGTCCTTTGCAAAAACCGCCGTGAGCGGCAACCCAAGCCAGATGAGTATACTCTAGATATTGATATTCTAACTATTATAAAATTACTCCAAGGTTTGGTCTGTCCGATTGATCTTGATCGCAATTCTCAACCCAGACCCA
>JAQFZY010000277.1:0-35425 GCA_034696285.1 Hypogastrura burkilli
TGAACCCTTCTACGTTTTCCAGTAGGGGTCAGACGGACAGACAGACGGACAGACGGACAGACATACCCTACTGTTCCAATAAATGCCCTAACGGTCATTAATAACCCTTTCGCACCACCCAAAAGCAGCTTAGCTGGGCAAACGCATCTTATTTGGCACCTCCTCGGAAATTTCTATGACAATAGCGTTGGGTGGTGCGGGTGGTACCAGTTAGGGAGACCGCGGACCTAATTGTGTTCTAAATTTGCTCTATCTTTCTTCGTCTTCGCCGTTTAATTACGTTACAATTTTGTTACAATTAAAGTTGCAAAACAACTAACTTTAGAATAGTAAATCCAGTATATCTATATCTATCCCCCTTGGATCAGATAATGGGGAAACGGTAAGTCATATCATAAGTAGTAACTAATTTCTACGCACCGCATTCACTGTTCACCAATAATGTACACTAAATCGAACTATTCGAAATAATAAATCTCTTGAGGGAACCTTACGAGAAAAGTAAAATAATGATAATCGATTTCAATACCAAATATGCGACAATTTTCGTTCGTTCAGTTCGACAGGTCACCCGGTCAGTATACAAAATGTCCAGATTATATTCATATACACTAGGTATAATACTAAATATACATATGTAGTACATACTACCTAATTAATAATTGAAACAAGAACAGGAACTGTTTAATCATAATACCAACGATATAATAATACCCTTCACTTCATATGTATATGTGCAATCGGAAAGCGTAGCAATTATTAGTTAAATAATTTTTAAAAAAAATCAGATCACATAAGTTTGCACTTTCACTTCATTCATGTTCATATTTCGTAACAAACAATAAACTAAACTTCCTTCCCTTCCTTCTAAAGCCTATTCAGTTCAATGCCAGCTTCTGTGTTCTGAAGCTGGCGGAAGAATTAAAGTAGAGCGTAAAACTAATTTTTTTGTAAATTAAAAAACACGTTGGTTTGCTCAATATCCGTAATATCGAAACATTTGTCCTGGTTAATTAGGTCCCTTTCCAAATCCCTATCTCTTGGATCAAATTAGGGCCCCGAATTAGGTCGACTTGTTGTCAACTTTACTAATATGTGGGGACCTAATTAGGTCCCTGACGATAGGGCTTTTGACGGGGATCTAATTTGAATTTTGTACCGGTCCTAATTAGGTCCCATGGACTAGACCGAAGTAACAACTCATCATTAATCAGTGTTAGGCTTTTGCTTAGCTTTAGAATACCTTTCTAAGGAGTAATTCTTAAACACTTAGTGCTCATTTAGTTTATAGTACTTCGACTTCTTACGTATAGTTTTTACTAAATCACTATATTATGTCCCTTTTTAATAGCAAGTAATTCTAATTACTGTGTTATTAGGCGTGTTGGATTCAAGAAGCCGAAGGCAGGTATTAGTACTCTGAAGGATGCTGGTTCGTCTGACGATGAGCAAGTGGAAGCTCAGCTCGATGCCCTTCTGGACGACGAGATCAATCAGTACAATACTGAGAAGGAGCAGGCACTCGTGAAGAAGAAGCCAAAGGCTAAGAAGCGCCCTCAGGATGATTCTGATGAAGAGCAGGTAGTGATTCAATAAGGGCTTCGTTTAAACAATTAACATTTAAATATATTGAAAGCCTTACTACTATTTAAATTAATTTCTATTACATTCATTAGTGAATTGTTCGCTGCTGGTCGGTAGTTTGAAGGAAGTAGGAATGCATTGAGAGCGTGTTAAACCAAGTGTTAGAATAAGAAACTCTCAAACATAAACTATCTACTTTAAACCTAAAATAATTGGCAAATTCACTAATGAAATGGAAAGTAACATGATTCAAGTTAAATAGTGCTAGATTTCAATATTAATGGTATAGCAGTTTAATAATAATGATTTAATTATTTATACAGGAAGTTTTTGGCCTGGACTTGACCTCTTCGGAAGACGAAGGCCCGGGGCCTGCCCAAGGGGAAGAGACTGATTCATCAGACTCTGACCTCTCTGACCTTGACGAGGACGAGGACATTTTCGGGAGTAAAGAAGATGAGGACGGCGTGCCGGACAGTCGGGCTTGGGGCCGAAAGGCTCGGCTCTATCACAATACTGACTACGTGGATCAGGACTTTGGTGGGTTTGAGGGAAGTGATGCCGAGGAGGCAGAGCAAGAGGAGGCGGAGGCCAGGGAAATTCAGAAAAGACTAACTTCTGAGCTAGATGAGAGTGACTTTGCGGACTTTATTCCGGCAAAGGCTGAAAATGTCAAGAAGGGGAAGGGAGACAGGTTCAAGGAAGTTCTCAAGTTGGACTTTGACGGCTTGAGCGTTGCGGAGAAGCGGAAACTAATTCAGAGGGAGTGCCCAGAAGTGATTCACATGCTGGAGGAATATAAGGGTAAGACTTGTTGTAGATTTTATGGGATATTGGACAGTATGCACATTGACATTGACTGATTAGTGTCCACTCTCGAGAAGTCGACTTCAATCAATGTAACATTTCAATTGAAATACATGTTTACGCTTCTTGCTTTTGGCTCTAAACCTGAATTTTAGACAAATGATTCAATGGAAACAGCCTAAGCTAACTTTTAGCAAGACGCAAAATAATCGATTTCAATATTAATAAATGTTGCATTTATTTAGTTAGACTTTTCAAACTGACCAGTACCAGTGAGTATGCATACTGTCCAATTTCCTAAGTATATAAATCCTGCCTAGCAGGATCATACCATGCCTATCATAATTTTCTAATTCTTCATTTTCAGAGAAATTGGAGATTGCGAAAACTACTAAAGAGCTATTGAAGGCCGAGGACTCTCCGTTAATTCAGGAGTTTTACGAAACCAAGTATCACACGATCTTAAAGTGAGTCATTTGAAGAGACTTATTATGAGACTGCTACTATTTATATTATACTTGCGATTTCATTACTTAATTGATTTTTCAATTCTATAAAGAAGTTAGCTCAGTTTTGATACTTCTGTCTCTAGCGCTTGATTTAACTGTCAATACGGTCCTCATTCCTTCTTAATCAATTACAGCGTCTCAACGAACTCATTTGTGATTTAGTAATGAAATCAAATGTAGAATTTAATTTAGATAATAGGAAAATTCATGATAAATAGTAATGGTTTAAATAATTCCGATTTGAATATAATTTGTAATAATTATATCGTCTTCGAACACAGCTACTGCATCAACATCTCCTATTACCTCTACCTCCGAGCCACAAATCCAGCCAACTGCAAAGGTCATCCTGTCATCAAGCGGATCCTCCAGTTCCGTCGCCTCCTCGATGAGCTGAGCCAATTTGACCCTGAGAAAGTTCAATTAGAGACAGAGCGGCTGGCCAAGCGGAAGCTAAAGAGGACAACTCCCGCAGTACCGCTCGTTGGGCGTGCTAAGAAAATGAAGCCGATTCCGGAGGCTGAGCAGAAGCCCCTGCTAGCCGCTGCCGAGGATGAGAATGAGAGCGAGAAGGAGGACGAATTTGAGAAGCGTGGGATCACCTATGAAATGGCCAAGAATAAGGGCCTGACGCCGACCCGACAGAAGGTCCAGCGGAACCCCCGTGTCAAGCATCGGCTCAAGTACCAGAAGGCAAAGGTACGGAGGAAGGGTCAGGTCCGGACAGCCCGGACTGAGGTTAAGAAGTACGGCGGAGAGAGCTACGGGATCAAGTCCAACGTTACGAAGAGTATCAAGTTGAAATAATATATTATTTGGAGCGCTTGTTTGGCGAGTGGTCAATAAATCAAAACTTGACTACTTTTTTAAAATAAAGAATAAGGAGCTGATTCTGCTGGCGGAATTTTTTATTATTGACATGATTAAAAATACTTCAGCCTACCTTTTGGTTACTAGTTGGACCTAGACGGAGCGAACTAACCGGTATGGCCCAGCCCCGGCGTGACATTGTTTGGTGCAGGTCTTGATTGGGTTCATTTCTATAGTTTTGTGCTGAAGTCTATCATCTACACCTTTTAGGCGCATTCACTATTTGGCTGAGATGCGAGAGCTGGCGGGAAGTTCAAAGATAGGAGTGGAAGAAGCATGTCGTGGTTCTTTGGTTCCAAGATCCCGCAGCCGGTTCCGGTGAGTCCGGACTTCCAGCCGCCGGCGGGAGGCTCAGCCGGTGGCGGACAGGAACCGCCGAAGAAGGACAAGGACCGGAACATGGCGGAATCATCCTATCGCTTCGATTCGGCAGCCCTGGAACGAGCCGCTCAGGCCGCCAGAGAGCTAGAGAAATCTTCACATGCCAAAGAGGTAAGGGATTGCATCAGCATTCTCTTTTGGTTTCATTTCGAAGAATGATGTAATCATTATGCAAATTATTGTAACTTTCTTGTAAATTGTTATCAGAATTGAATTATTTGGAATGTTGCCAAAAACTAAATGATCGAGACCTTAGCTGGTAACAAAGTATACAAATGAGCAAATATGAATATAAATGTCCGACACAAATTGTTTAGTTTTATTCGGCTTATGCGGGATTCACACACTGCACATACATGACATAAGTACAAGACAAGTACATAAGTCCGTCCTGTCTTGGGTCCTGGGTCATACTTTCTTTGGTTAACAGGAACAGAATCTATATTTTTCGGCCAGCATTAGAATACAAGACTATTCCTATTATAGATTTTCAGCCCGTACCGGTATTACGTAAATTACTAATTACTATTAACCGACTTAATCATTTATGTCCAACTGTTGAACGTTGAACTTCAACATCTATGATCTGTAGTTGTAGTTGGTCAATTGCGGAGTTTGTTTTGGTATAAGCGCACTAATGTTAACTATTATATCGTATTCTTTATATGTAGGCTCTGGAACTAGCCAAAGTCCAAGAGGTAACGAAGCAGAGGGACCTTGAAAGTAAGATAGCCCAGTACAATGCCCATGTTGAGTCCTCAAAGCTGGATGCAGTTCGGCTGGCTGCAGAAGAGCGGAAGAAGCTCCTGCAGGAAGAGGCCAAGATCCATCAGCAGAAGGCTCAGTATGATGATCAGCTGGCCCGCCGGAGGTACCAAGACCAGCTCGAGCAGCAGAAGCATGCCAATGAGGAGAACATTCGGCGAACGGAAGAGTCAGTGGCAAAGCAGGAACAGATGAAGCAGCAGACCTTCCAGCGTGAGCTTCAGATGCGGGACCAAGAGCGGAAGAATCGGATCAAGGAGGAAGCGGAAATCAAGGCAAAGGTAGGGGTTTTAAAACTTGACGTGTCCAGTTTCTATTTTAGCCTTTAGTTTATGTAATTTTAAATTATTTTGGCTTATTATTAGACAGTCACTTTTTATATTGAAGTCTGTGACTATTTAGATTGAATACCATGAAATACTGTTCCATTTCATAATCATTGATTTTTAAATCATGTCAAAAGAAGGGGGACAAATTCCAATAGAAATAGCATTTGTTTAAATTGTAAATGACGCTAATTTATTTTCAATTATTTGAACAGGTTGAGCGTGACAATAGGGACATTTACCTGGAGCAACTAAGAGTCAAGGCTCAAGAATCTCGTCTCACAACTCTGGAGTCAATTAAGTAAGTCTTGGCGTACAAGGTTTGCAGTCTTGCTGTTGAATACTTTACCATTATCATTGTTTTCGTTCTAAATTAGTAGGTATAATTTAAGTTAAACAATTATTACTATTTATGTTGTTTCTTATTTGTTGTTATTTAAATTCGATATTCGATTGTATTTAACGCGATTTCACTACTAAATCGTTTTTTTTTTTTAGTAAAATGAGTCATTTCGTCATGTGTTAGCTGTAATTGATTAGGAAGGAAATTAGGAATGTATTGAAAGTATTCTAAAAACAAGTGTTACGGTCAGTAGTTATCAAATCCAAACTAACTTCATTAAATAATTGAAAAATGGGATTAAGTAATGAAATCGCCAGTAACACAATTCAATTTAAATAGTAATAGGTTTCAATTTAAGTAATAGGAGTCTAATAAGTAATTTAACAATTTCCAGAACGATAGGAACCGTAGTTGGGGCCGGCCTACACTCCTTTGTTTCTGACTGGGACAAAATGGTCCAAACGGCCGGGGCCATGACGCTCTTGGCCCTAGGAGTCTACACTGCAAAGAATACTACTTATTTGGCTGCTCGCCGGCTCGAAGCAGTTCTAGGGAAACCGTCCCTAGTACGGGAAACCTCGAGATTCTCTCCGCTCGAATTTGTTCAACATCCAATTTCAACCACGAAGCGGCTCTTCAGTAAGCCCGAAGAGGCCCTGGAAGGGGTCGTCCTTCATCCTAAGCTCGAAGAACGGCTCAGAGACGTGGCCATTGCAACGCGCAATACGAGACAAAACAAAGGGAGTCATCGGAATGTCATGTTCTACGGGCCGCCGGGTACAGGGAAGACACTCTTTGCCAAAGTAAGTCGACCGGCGTCATTTAAACAGTTACTATTTATATTGAAATTCGTTTCTATTTGAATTAAAGTCAATTAGATCCTATTTCATTACTAAATAGTTTTTCTGTCCAAATAAGCCCGTTAAAATAGTAATAGATTTCAATATAAAGATTAGAAGTCAAATAATAAGTCATTCTTTGTATTACAGAGACTAGCATCACATTCTGGCATGGACTACGCCCTTCTTAGCGGTGGGGACGTTGGCCCGTTGGGAAAGGACGGCGTGACCGCAATTCATAAAGTGTTCGATTGGGCCCATTCGTCCCGCCGGGGCCTGGTCCTGTTCCTAGATGAGGCTGACGCCTTTCTCCGGAAACGGACCTCGGAGAAAATGAGTGAGGAGATGCGGAGTGCTCTCAATGCATTCTTGTACCGGACTGGAGAGCAGGTTAGCTATTCAAAACAAAATGCTTTGACTTAATATTAGTGCTGGTCAAAAATGCGGACTTTAGCCCTGATACATAAAATATGCAAATGAAAATACATAGATGTTGAACACAAATACATATGTCAGTCAGCTTATACGGGAGTCTTAGCCGATTCATATTTCATGCTCTACCTGAGTCATTTCATTTTGGGTTCCATCTAGATTTGCTCATTTCCGATATTTGTTTTGGAAATAAATCTATAGTTTATGGGCAGCAGTAAATATATGCCAAATTTTGTAGCGCTGTTTGCATGAATGCTACTAAAACCGGCCAGGTCAGGATTTCTGAGTACCTAATAATGTTGTACTGTCCGTGTCACTTTGACTTGATGCGTTAATATCCAATACATCAAGAAAACCAAGCCAAAGTACAATAGGGGTTTTGTTTTGACGTGTTTGACGAAGTTAATAACGTAAGTCTAAATATGTTGTATTCTTGTATACTGGAAAATGATGTCCTTTGATCCAAGCCAAGCATCTGTAATACACACAGCTAGCTGCTTTGAGTTCCAGCTGTGCCTCTTATTGGATTCCCATACGTTTGTTTTTGTCAATTTCCTAGTCAAAGAAGGTAATGGTAGTCTTGGCCTCCAACACGCCCGAACAGCTTGATTTTGCTGTCAACGACAGGATTGACGAGATGGTTCATTTCATTCTGCCCGGGAAAGATGAGCGGGAGCGCTTGGTCCGCCTATATTTTGACCAATTCATTCTCCAAGCGGCTGACAAGCGGGGTTCCAGACTCAAGCTGGGGGAATTTGACTACTCGGAAGTCTGCTCACAGGTGGCAAAGATTTGTGAAGGCATGAGTGGCCGTGAGATTGCCAAATTGGGAGCCGCTTGGCAGGTAAAGGGCGCTAGAATTCTATTTACGCCTTCCTTATATTTACTATCTAGAAGCCCGCCATTTTACTCGTTAACATTTATATTTAAATTCGTCACTAGTTAAATGGAAATATATTACTATTCTGTTTATATTGAGTCAGTATTTATATTGAAAT
The DNA here is from genome assembly GCA_034696285.1 of Hypogastrura burkilli. Lineage (NCBI taxonomy): Eukaryota > Metazoa > Arthropoda > Collembola > Poduromorpha > Hypogastruridae > Hypogastrura > Hypogastrura burkilli. The sequence goes on from JAQFZY010000277.1 coordinate 7,855, forward strand.
TTGTAACTATTTAAATGTAATTCTATTACATGCGATTTCTATTTCATTACTAAATCGTTTGAGTCCGTTGATGAGCTGTAATGCATGTTGCACGTAGAGTACGATGTTCTCAAATAGAAGCTAACTTCTTCAAATAATTCTAAAATGAAATCACAAGTGACAGAACTCTATTTAAATAGTAATACACATCAATATAAATAGTAGCCGTTAAATATTTAGTAGTGAAATCGCAAGTAACGGAATTCAATTTACCTAAATAGTAATAGTTAAAAATAACAATATAAACAGTAGCAGTTAAATATTAAGTAGTGAGATCGCAAGTAACAACATTAAATAGTATTACATACCAATTTAAATAGTGCATAGGTTTTTCTTACATGAATACTTGTTTTTCCCATAGGCGGGTGCCTTTGCCTCGGAGGACGGAGTTTTCACAAAGGAAATGATGATTGAGAAAGCCAAGGATGCCGGGTCACAGCATATCCAGAAAACGGAATGGCTAGCTGATTCCGAGCGGAGCAAAACCTTAGCAGTCTGACGACTGTAGCCGGCTAGCTAATTTCCGTTGTAGGCAAAAGTAAGAGGACTTCAATAATTATGACTATGCTTTAACAGGTAGATAGATAGTACGAAGTACAGTTAGGTAGATAGATAGTACGAAGTACAGTTAGGTAGATAGATAGTACGAAGTACAGTTAGGTAGATCTAAAACTGGACTTATTTTCACATTACTTCATGTAGGCCTGCTGTAGAGAGGTAAACTTATGCTAATAAAGAGTGAGTACTGTTTCTGTTCTAATTAGCAGTTTGTTTGTGAGTTGTTAATTAAAAGTGTTGGATGCGTAGTTGTTCTTGTTTTGCAGAGAAAGTTCCGAAGGTTGAAGGGCACCAGGAGTCAAAGTCATCTGGGGATTGGTATCCGTATACATATTATTTTTGGATTAATAATAGATAACAGAATATCTAAATATAGTGGCTGGATTAATGTTCTACAGTGGGGCTCCTTGTACACGTTGTAGGCTTACAGGCAGAAAGCTTGCGAAACAGGAAGCTTGGACAGGGAGAACGTGGATGCAAGGTTGGGAAAAGTAGGCCGTTCGGACAGGCAATTAGTCCTACCCGACAAATGTTTCTGACACGGAGTTTTTTTGCGGATCTATTCACGGGAGCTGCCTGAAGTCTCCCAAACGTCAAAACCAGATTCTTGGTTGGGGTTGGGGCTCCCAGGGCAGGACTTCAAAGGTTCATATTTTACTGGGCGTAAGGTTCTGTGGCACCATGCAACGTAAAATGCGAACTTGATCTTAGAATAGAAAAGCAAAATACTCGTTACAACGCATAACCAGATTCAATTGCGCAAATTGGCAAGCAAAGGTCAGGTTAGGTTTTAGTTAAATCCAGGCTGCGTTAGGTTAGCTTTTAGTTTAATCCAGGCTACGTTAGGTTAGCTTTTAGCTGAATCCAGGTTACGTTATGTTAGGTTTTAGTTGAATCCAGGTTACGTTAGGTTAGCTTTTAGATTAAGTCAGGTTAGGTTAGGTTAGCATAACTTCATCGAAATTAGATTAGCTTAGTCTAGCTTCTTGCTTAGGACATGTTAGGTAAGTTTAGCTAATAGCCTTAGCTGGGTTATTTTAGCCTAGCGTATAGCCTAAGGTAGGTTAGGTTGGGTTACCTTATAGCCTAAGCTAGGTTATGTTAAATAGTTTAGCTTATAGCCTAAGGCAGGTTAGGTTAGCTTAGCTTAGCCTAAGCGAGGTTAGGTTATGCTAACTTCTAGCGTAAGCAAGGTTAGGTTAGGTTAGCTGCGCATAACTAAAAGTTACGTTAGCTTCTAGTTAAGTCAAATTAGGTAAGCCTAGATTAGCTTCTAGCTTAAGCCAGGTTAAGTTTGGATAAGTACAGCTTAAGCTAGGCTAGGTTAGGTTGACAAACTGTAGCTTTAACCAGGTTAGGTAAGCATATTGTTATATAGCCTTAGCCAGGTTAGGTAAGCATATTGTTATATAGCCTTAGCCAGGTTAGGTTAGGTTGACAAGCTAGCTTTAGCCAGGTTAGGTAAGCATATTGCTATATAGCCTTAGCCAGGTTAGGTTAGAATACACTTAAACTAGACTTATCTTAGCCTAAGCTAGGTTATGATATAATTCCTCACTTGAGTATCATGCAGCAAGGTCATGGACCAGGACGGCCTAAGTTCACAATGTCTCCCTGCCCTTTGGACACACAAAGTCAAAGTGTCATGTCCTGTATTGGAAGTCTGTAGTACATCCAGTGTTCCCGTGTCAGCTCCCTTGATGCGGGCCCCTTTGATCCCTGACTTCCCTTTCATTTTCATTCTTAGAAGGAGTAGTTGTACTCTTTTAGCCCTTCTCCGCCTTTGTCTCCAGAGGGAACAGGCTCAGGGCACGGACTCCCTGCATGATCCTTATGACTCCGTGGGTGTTGTTGAGAATTACATATTTAGTAGGTACTACTATATGGAGATGCATCAACTTTGGACCCTGACTTTCTCTAATTAAAAGGGAAAATCCCTAAAATAAACATATTCGGAGAGAGAGAGAGAATAAGAAAGCATGCAGAATGCAGATACAAGCCTTTTGTTTATCATATACATAGAGCAAGGACTTTTGGAACTAAGATCCTTGATGTATTCCCATCACATCCTCCGCTCATCCCATTCTTCACACATAACTCTATGTACCTCACATCACACCGACCAATAGTAGGTTCTATGGAAGGATATAAATCTCGGGACTTTTTAAGGATGTAAAATACAGAATAGTATTCCCATAAATCTATCTGTATTCTATACTGCATGAAACACTGGGATCCGCATGTGAAAATAGGATTAGGCCCATGAGCGGGACGCCATTTAGAGCCTGGCTCAAGGTTCAAGCGGGATTCGAGATTGATCTAATAAGCTCCGATTTCAATGGACCTAATAGACCTACCAATTTAACAGTAAGTACGACTAGGAAATGGAATTATGGAGTCAATAATGGGCTACAATGTTCTCCTTTAGCTCCCTCCAAATGTACGCCTTGGGACTCGTGTGGCTCTTTACGAGCGGATTTGGAAATACTTAATCAGTATTGAGTACATGTGTAGGCTCAATAAGCCGGGGAAAGCGCTTTTGAGTTTTACGCCTCTGCTTACTTTCACTTTTGTTTCAAGTCGTAGAGCAGTCAAAAATATTGGAGAAACTGCGTTTTAGGCTTTAAAAGTTGGTTTTAATGGCTGATAAGTACGAGGAATATTTAAACGATCACCAATTCATTCCAAATCTCTCACCAATTAGAGCGGATTTCCTAACCAAGGTTTGAAATATTTCAAATCAGAGATTTTTAATTCCATTAATTATTGAAAAATACAAAAATCTTTTCAGGAATATTTAAACGATCACCAATTAATTAGAAATCTCTCACCAATCAGAGCAGATTTCCTCACCAAGGTTTTGAAATATATCAAATAAGATAATTTTAATTCCGTTAATTATTGTAAAATAAATAATATTTTGTTCATAATAAATTTCAAATGATTGGTAAGTAATTTGCTGTAATTGGTGAGGAAAGCTACTTTAATTGCTGAGAGATTTCGAATCAAATGGTGATCATTTAAATTGTAGCCAAATCTTTTGCTTATAATAAGTTTCAGATGATTGGTGAGTAATTTGCTGTAGTTGGTGAGGAAGACTGCTTTAATTGATGAGAGATTTTGAATTAATTGGTGATCGTTTAGACGTCAGTCGATAAGTACTAAGTACTGTACTAGGTATATATTTATACTTTGGAAAAGTTGCCAATGTAGGTACTCCGTGAATTTACATACCTTGAGGTAAAATTAGAATAAATAGGAACGTATGGTGCGATTTTATTATTATTAGTCGTTTCTAGTACAGTACAGCAGATACTGTACATATTTAGTTGTAGCGGCAGCTCTAGGCTCCAATCCTGTTCCAGATCCCTGATTCTGGAAGCAGAGTTTATGGGGACGAGGGTTAGATAAGTGAAAGGCGACAAAGGAGCTCTAATTAAATGAGACGGGCAAATTCTATATTGAAATTTCGTGGAATAATATAATGTGGGGTATAAGTTAGAAACATTGAGCCCGTAAGCGTAGGCTGTAAAGTTGGATTTCACTCAAAATTCTCGGCCTAATCGTTCCTCAACAATAATTTCGTAGCTAGGCGGCTCAGATTCAGGTTGAGACTCTCCTGCGGGTTTGGGGTTTGGGGCTACTGCGGTAGCTATGTACAGATATCGTAGAGCTGTCTCTAACTTTTACCTGACATAATTCCAGCCGCAGCCAGCCGGTTGGAACTAAAAGTTGTGTATGGATCCCAACAAGGTGTAAAAATCCCGCAGGTATAGGATCTCTAGAGCCGGAATACCACCGCCTTTGTTTCAATCTCCCTTAATTGGAACCGCCGCGGCCCCTGAACTTGCTCCCTCACACATATATTATGGATTTCTATGCATGCCTTAAGGTCTCAGCAAAATCCGTAAGGAGAGACTTTGGAGGGATTCTAGTAATTAAGACTGTCACGTTGGGCCGTCGGGTCTTGCCTGGGAGGAAGCGAGGGCGAGATTTATTGTGTAATATTCATATATGTACATATATCTATATATGCATATAGGTATATAGGTACTTGTATTTATAATGACACGAAAAGAATTTCCATTTTTTCTTGAGATATTACTTATACGTCCGGTGTCCGGTAGAGTAGATTCGGATTTTGTAGCCCAAAGGCCAAACCCATCCTAACCTTCATGTAATATAGCCTAATCTGGTCGAACAAGACCTAACACTAATCCAGCCGAATTTTACATTTCCCGGTAAAAATCTTCGACCCTTTGTACCGTTTGGTCAGTATATCAAAAATACCAGAACTAACTTCACATAGTTTGCAGTAAAAGGCCGGTTAGCAAAGAGTGAATAAAATTAAAGAAATAGCAGTATGAAAGCGATAGGTAACTGAGTTATATTGTATTAACGTTTACGGCGTAGTAGGTATTGCAGCCTTTTGAGAGGCGTAATAATATTTTCGAATATAAAATTTTGATTTAAGCAAAAAAAAATTTGTTTTAATTGTGATTACTGACTACAAACCCTTACAAGTCAATTTTTATTATTGTTACAGGCAGGCCTGTTTTTATTTTGGTACTTAGGACCAACCTGCAAACAAAGGGCAAACTATTATTCCATAGTACGAGCAGGGCCAAGAATGAGCCAGGCTGTTTTGTGAATGGCTCCAGTCACCAATACTTGCCCAGCCTTCAGGCCCAGATCCGGCCGGTAATATAATGGAGATCAACAGCCCCTCCTCGTATTGTCATTGAAGGGCCAGAAGGGAGATGAAAGTGGAGAAAGCACTGTTGAAACGAATAGGTAGTATCAGGGCTGTACATACAGGAGAGGCCATTCCCATTATGCTGATCATGGGCCGAGAATATCAACAAGTGCTACTCTCAGGGAATGAATTCCCATTCGGTTCTGGCCTACAGAACAGACTACAGCTGGCCGGGCCCATTGTAGTTTCAGAGCCATGTGGATTCCTTTGACGGCCCTTCACACCTTCACACTTGACTTCGCCAACTGCCAAATTGGAGTCCACCATTATTCACGGGCCTCCATATACTACGTATACGTATACGTATGGGGGAATTCTAATTTCATAAGAATTCTAGAGCCCAGAGACCTTGGCTCCAATTTAAAGTGGTTCCTATTATTCAGCGGAATTTAAATATGTCCGACATTTAAACTATCACCAATTAATTTGATATCCACCACCAATTAAAGCAGAATTCAGCACGAAGTAGAGCGAATTAGAACCAATCGTTTGAAACTTCTGACGAGGGAAATTTTATGTATTTTACAATAACTAACGTAATTAAAATTCTCTCACTTGAAATATTTCAAAACCTTGGTGAGGAAATCTGCTCTAAGTGGTGAGAGATTTCGAATTAATTGGTGATCGTTTAAATATTTATTTATTTATATAAATAGTGACTTGTAAAAAATGTCTTCAATATTAATATTAGTGTTGCCCAAAAAAATATGCTTGAGCCCCAAAACGTGTGAAACTAGATTTTAGGCACAAGCGTTTTACTCGTTTTACGCGAAATTCATATTCCATACCTCGACCTGAGTCTAATTGTTTGGTGTAGGTACATCAAGATCTCTTCATTTTAATGGTGTGTTTTCGGTATAATACTCCATATTGTTTAGGCCGCACTGAATAAAAGTCTTATAACTGGACATTACGTTTCTTAAGTTGATATTTTAATTTACCAGAACAATAGGTGCGATTTAATGTGTGCCTATCGGAAATGGTTGATATCGGAAAGTCGGCAATTAAACGCCGTATGCAAAATAGCAGAATCGTTATTAATTACTTTGGATATTTGAGCAGATACATCAACTCTAACCGTTACGTTGAGTACGAGTTCGGCGTTTCAAAATATTCAGAATCAAAAATGAATACTGCAGGCGTTGTACAACCTATCCTTATGCATTAGCTCTTCCTCCAATGCTGCAAGAATCCCGCAACAGGGCTCAACATCTCCGAAATCCTGATTTATGGCCTCGGGAACAAATTGCATTACAACTTCCAAGATGGGATTCCAACTATTGAGCTGAGTCCCGAGACTCGGAATCGCAGATTTAAAATTGAAACTTGACAGGCCCGCCGAACCTTAACCCTTTTACCCTAAATGCTCGTACTTTGTATTTGTAGTGTCGTGGAGGGCTCCACAGCTTAAGTTAGTGAAGCAGTATCAGCCCGAATCACCCGTAATCGAAATCTAAATTTAATAACAACCAGCTTGACTGGAGCCCACAATTGGAATTGAGAAATCAAGCTGGGCTAAGCCCAATCAGATCCAACCCGGGAGGCGAAAAGAACCTCACATTACAAATATGCCCTTCCTAGCCAAAAATCAGGATTTTTATTATTCAGGAGGGACCTGTAAATTTATTCATGAGGCTGTGGAGGGGGCTCGAATTTAAATAAAATAAAATATTGTAGTAATCCACTTTTGTTCTATTTCGGTTGGAATCCGGAATCTGAGCCCGGGGGACGAGGGCTCCGAAAGTTTCTACGTATTTAGGGGAAATGTGGATTCCAGTCAAGTTGGCTCTCCTCTCATGTGTTCCAGTTTGTTTAGAAAAGAACGACGCACTCAATGTAGGGCCTTTTGGTGTTCGCCACTTTGGCTAAAATTTGGCACAGTAATAGATCTGGACCTTCGGAACAATGTCTAAATGACCCTCAATGCGGTAGATCCCTTCCTTGACCTTCTACGAGGTACTCAGAGGTCACATGGGAAAAAAAGATGGTATCTAGATGGATTTGGCTGAAACTTGGTAAGCTTATATATCTTGAGCTCCTGAACGTTTAAATGGACCCCTAAGCTGGAAGACACGTCCGTGGCCCAATATCCGAATTACGCTGTGATCTTTGAATGACCCGTAGAGGGTCAAGGAATTGACTAAGGACTTTGGGGTCATTTAAACATTGTTCAAGAGTTCCTGATCTACATGTGTACCAAGTTTCAGCTAAATCTGACCGAATGCTAAAACACCCTACATTGCGTGGTTCTTTAACAGTCTGCATGCATCTGAGCGAAATCAATGAGAGCAAACATATTTAATTTTGTATCTTAATTTCTACGCATCGCATTTGGCATAGTTCAATTAAATTGAACCCGTATCCGTATCACTAGGCATACTGCGCACTTTCTCAAACAAGCTACGGCATATACATACACGGGATCGCAAATCCTAGCCTGGAGATAGGCACAAAATCCGAGTTTCCTTATTTTCGTACCCTGAAGTATTTAGAACTCTATTCTCGTCTATTTCTCAAACCAAGGCCCTGAAATCAGGTCATCCCAAGCTCGACTAGCATCACGTCCTCATAGGCAGAATTACCCAGAGACCCAAAATGATTGCATTTTTATGATCATAGGCCTGGGCTTCAAGGGGACCAGTAATTTTATGAATTCAGTGCCTTTGATGCAAATCCAGAAACAATCCCAATAAAAATACAAATTTGGATGACTGGAGTTGTGAGCATTGGCAGAGGCTCAAAGTGTCAATAGTCACGGAACCGGAATTCCCTGTGGAGACCAATACTTTTATTACCTTTCGGTTTCGGCTCTCCAATAATGTATGCTATTTATAAAGTACGGTAGTACACAGTACTTTACCAATGCATTTGAACTTTACATCCATTCACAATTTTTCTCATAAATGCTTAAATTTAAATTAAATTAATTTTCGAAGTAGTTGTAATGTATCCATCTCCTGTCCACCAAAATTGGTATCCCATTAATTAAGCTCAATTCATTGATGGGAAACTTATGATCTCAATGTTTTTTTAAAAATTCATGTTATCATTCGAAATTCCGTAAATATATATTTTTTTAATAATCACACACGGTCGGAAAGGATACACGTTTCGAACTAGTCCTAGTCCTACTATAGTTTCGTGTTTAATGTAAATATTTGTAAATTAAATGAGTCAATAAATATATTCGACTATACACAATACACATACTTAGGTAGGTACATATCGTCATCTCAGTAATTATTAATAAGTAATAACCACGTTGTACACTGTCTCCTTAAATAAAAATATAATTAATACCGGATACACAGCCACATTACGTCACCATAATTGTTTTTAATTACTAACTAAAAATATAATCTTTGGCACTCCAGCACCTTTCCAAACTTTGCAAAGCACCCAGCAGCACGTCTTACAAACCTCTAAATTCGCCTGAGCTTTTAAGGAAACTTGTCAAATACTGACTTCTGGATTTAAAACAAAGTTAAGATAACTTAGTTTCAGTTAATCATGGACAAGATTCGATCGTTAATTACGCCAATTTAATTTGTATTTCGAGTAGCTTTTTGTTTCTTGTCACTTTTATAGTTATTAAAGCCAGAAATCAGTATTTTTAGTGACACCATAATAGTTCTTTAGTCCTACTTATACTATAGGTACAATATAATGAGTTTCTACATTCTCCATTTTTATAGACTATTAAGCATGCTGAATATAATGCATTATAATTCTCAATTAAACCAATAGAAATACATGGGCTTGGATTTAATGTTACCGAAAAAGTATGGCTTCCACTCCAAAAACAAATATGGAAAGGAACAAACCTAGAGTTTGACAAAGCAATACAATTCAGGTGAAATTTTCAAGCATCTCGTACATGTAAACCGGCAACGAAATTGCGCCCAGCATCTATATTTCCTCCTTTTTCCATAGGTTATGCATTATGGGTTAAACGCTTAACCCTATTTTTGACAGCACTATGTAGAAGCCTGAATTTAGCTCCATGTTCCATTTAAACAGAGCCTGTATGCTATACTTCCTACTGTACATACATTACATGGGAGAAAGCCGTGCTTTCACTTATGCTAAGTAATGTATACATATAGGTTATGTACGTAGGAGTAAATATGTATATGTATGTACATCGTTACAGCTTACAGCCTACGTAATGCTAATGACTAAGTGTTCCGTTTCCCCAGCCAGCCTCGAAAAAATTTCTCTTGAACCAGACTTTACTAATTAATGAAGATTTACCTGTAGCGTGGTAGCCAGCTCCTAGATCTCTGCAGGCATCTCTATCTAGCCCTAGTTTAATAAATAGATGGGCTCTAGCCCATTGTATTTAGAGAACATTAAGGACTCCCCCTAATTAATGAGCCCAGAGCCCATACGGCCTAATTAGGCCCTTCTAGTTACAGCCACATGGCAGACAGACGTCCATAGTTATGTACAAGGTACACGTGATAGATCTGGACTTTGGCACTAAATAAAACAAAGCTACACCGAAACCTCAAGATTGGGATAAAATACAGAAATACAGTATGTTCGGCTACAGTGGAGTGTGAATTGTGACTTAAACACGACAGGTGTTAGGGTAGGTACTCTATTAGACTCAGTATTAGTGTTGCCCAAATAATATTGACTTTAGCCCCAAACAAAATATGAAAATGAGGAAATGTCGATTTTGGACACAAATGTTTTAGTCGGTCAACAAGGGTTCAGGTTCCATATCTGACCTGAGTCCATATTTTTGGGAAGCCTGTACATATAATGTCTACCGCTTCTTGTCAGCCGCGGCGGGCTGGTAGTTGGGTGAGCCTGGACTGTAGCGAGTGTCATGTGGGGGTGAGGAGTCCCCGGCGTCCGTCCCAAGGGTCAAGTGATGGTCATCAATCTGTGTTAGGTTGGTCGGGGAGCCGGTAGTGGTCCGGTCAGGGCGGGCGGACTTGGAGGCCCGGCTCCCGCCCCCGCAAGGGTTATGGCAGCAGATGCTACTATTGTTGTGGTACTGCGTGTTGTTGGCTCCCATGAGGTCATCATGAGTTGACCTGGAGAGAACAGGGGTCAAGGAAATTGTTTTAAATAGAAAAAAGTACACCCGAATAAACAGTTTTCGTGGAAAAACTGTAATATTCACAGCAATGAGTTTATTTTTATAGAGTGCAGCATATTAGCATTGTTGATGCACCTGAACTCCATTTATATTTATTTAGAAAATGACATATTAAAACATTATGAGTCAGACAGTTGTACCGAAGTCATATTGGCTTTGGGTTTCCGTAGCCATAAGTAATGTTGTATATGTAATGTAATGTACTGTATAAACATGTACTGTATGTACTGTATGTTTGTAATATTTTGTAATGTAATGTAATGTAATATGTAATGCCATAAGTAATGTTGAAAAACTGTAATATTCACACCAACGAGTTTATTTTTATAGAGTGCAGCATATTAGCATTGTTGATGCACCTGAACTCCATTTATATTTATTTAGAAAATGACATATAACATGATTAATAGTCAGACAGTTGAACCGAAGATATAGTGTCTTTGGGTTTCCGTAGCCATAAGTAATGTTGTATACAGCATACGATCCCGAACCTAGATTTGACCCAAAATGACTTAAACTTGCAGATGAAAAGACAAACACTCAGCAAAAACAAGTAGTTTTTGTGGGCCGAAGTCAACCTAACCTAATTGACTTGAGTCTGATCCTTCAACAGTACGCAAATTAAAATTAGCCTAATACTGGCTTACTAGTGTTTTACTTACAATGTTTATGGCTTTGAGTATTCAGACCAGTAGACTCGCTTAGGCTCAATAGACTCGCTTAGCCGAGCCTAAGCGAGTCTACTGGTCTGAATACTCAAAGGTTTATGGCTAAATGTTATATTTTTCTGGAGGAATTATTATTAAGTCCTTCAATTTTATTTTTAAGCTAGGTGCTCTAGACTGATCCCTGGCCCCACTAATTCAACATCACCTTAACCTAAATTGATTTGAAATGTAAGTGTGTATATTTGTTTCAGGCCTAATTTTAGGTCCAACTTGTGTCAAGTTGTTTAAAGGCTGCCATTTAAACGATCACAAATTAATTCGAAACCTCTCACCAATTAATACAAGATCCCTCACAAATTACAAAAACTTACTGGCCAATCATTTGAAATACCAATATAAGCGTGTATACTTGTTTGAGGCCTAATTTTAGTTCAAACTTGTGTCAAGTTGTTTAAAGGCTGCCATTTAAACGATCACCAATACATTCGAAATCTTCCATCAATTAATGCAGAATCCCTCACCAATTACAGCAAATTACTTGCCAATCATTTGAAATACCAATATAAGCGTGTATACTTGTTTGAGGCCTAATTTTAGTTCAAACTTGTGTCAAGTTGTTTAAAGGCTGCCATTTAAACGATCACCAATACATTCGAAATCTTCCATCAATTAATGCAGAATCCCTCACCAATTACAGCAAATTACTTGCCAATCATTTGAAATTTATTATGAGCAAAATATTATTTATTTTACAAGAATTAAGTCCCGTCCTAGGAAAGTGCACGGGAATGTACAATTAAGTTGGAACCATGTCGTACTTAGCAGTACAGGGAACTACAGGGGCGGGCATGGGGCTATGCTATGGCATTGAAGAAAGTCCCGTATCAACTTGCCGCATTTTTTTGCTATAGCGTTTTTATTTAAGAAAAAGGGCGCTACGTTTTAGACACTCGTATACGTGACTCGTATTTATGGAGCTTCTTTGCCTGTGGGCTATATGCTGTTTATCTGTTACTATCTTTACGTCAAAAAATAGAATTACGCTTACTTAAACAGCACTGAAAACTGTTCCGATGCTAGGCTGTTGCTATGCTCTTATTTTAATGAGAATTTGATTTGGGCTCTTATTTGGTTCTAAGGGCGTGCTTCTAGCTACTATGAGTATGTACAAAGTAAATAGTAGAGTATACAACGTACGAGGTAAGGGAAAGTAAACGAAGGTAATGATGTAAGCCTAGGGAGCTTTCTCCTTCACTTCTCGTCTTAGTGTAAATCTTAAATGTAATCCCATGTGAATGACGCGGAATGCCTCAAGTGAGCGTAAGAACGGCAGAACGTGTCAAAAGCCTCTCGGGCCTATTTTACAGATGCCAAGTGGTATAGGTACTGTACGTGTACGTAATAATATGGGAAAGTAGGTTTACTTGGCACTCCCTACTACATATGTAGTGCACAGTGTCGTAAGAGATACGTATGTTGCGGATTGTTAGGAAATTGGACAGTATGTATACTTCTGGGAAGTCATTGCAAAATATTATATTACAACCCAGTCTCCTTATTCCTTCGGAAAGGTTAGCTCTTAAGTCAGAATTGGATGCTTTCTCCAATGGTCCAATTTATTTTACAAATTTTTTATTCCTACAAAATGTAAATAAATATGCTTTTTACTATGCTTTCTCACGTATTCGATTTTAGAGATTTCTGATTTCTACGCATTCCATTGAACCTTATACCTCAAATCCCACCATTGGAAAGAGCATACAACTTTAGTTTAGAGCCAGCTTTTAGCAGGGAATGGAATAATGGATTTCCTTTTGAAAGGACGAGGCACTCAGCTTACCAAAAATCCTCCTCCGATCGATTTCGCTGCAAGTTGGCATACTTATGTAATTGGTCACCCTGACAAACTTTCATACAGGTACAAACATCGTATCTGGACTCCATGACCCGCGGTGGGTCATCGGAGGTCATCACATAAGGTAAAAATCCCCCTAAGATGAATTTGCTTGGAAATTGGTATATTTACAGCTCTTGACCTCTTGAAGAATGTTTAAATGGAGCTCAAAGCCGCATGACGGCTCCATTTATTGACCCTCTTCAGATTAATAAATGGTCACCGGGTAAATCGGATATTTGACCAGTAGAGGGTTAAGGAGGCGTCAAACAACTTCGAGCCCCATTTAAACATTGCTCGAGAGATCAACCTCTGTAAATATACCAAGTTTCAGACAAATCCATCTCAGGGTATTTTAACACCATGTTTCCTACGATGACCCACAGCCGGTCAAGGAGTCTTAATACGATGTTTTTGCCTATAGGAATGTTGTTCAGGGTGACAAATTACATATTTATGCAAATCTGTGTCGAAATCGGTCTGAGGAGGATTTGCCGTAAGCTAAGGGCCTCGTCGTTTCGCATTTATTGAATCAGTATGCATACTGCCCAAATTCCTTTACAATCTGCAACATATACATTTTAGGAGAAAGTTACTTTCTCCATGCTGCTCAAGCAGACAAGATCGGTACAATAAATTACTGGGATGATTCAATAGCTGTCGAGCATAAATATAAGCTTTTCTATGTATACATATCTGTAGTATGAACTTTGAAGGGTGATATTTTCTGTTTTACCACTTTTGTATGCAAATAAAGCATAACTAACATCTGGCTAGTCTCTAGTGCAAAATCTGTACGACATCTACTTCCACACATGCCTTTTGGCTCCGGCAAACTTTGACCCATTGGGACTCCAGAGTTTGTCTTTGCTTTAGTTCATAAACGAATCGGGATCTTAAGACAGAGAATAGGCGGCTGAAAGGAATCTGATTGAATGTGGGACCATGCTGGGAATGTATATAAGAATTTTAGAAGGGATTCAATAGAACTTCCGAACCTGTGATAGAATTTGGAGGAAATTTGATTGAGTGGAACCCAGACATTCTTGGACTCCGTTTCCGAACGCCATTTGCTCCATTTCTTGCTCAGCTCGGACCGGACCTCCCCGTTGATCAAGCAGTAGAGAATGGAGACGAAGAAGCCCTGGAAAACACAAAATAGACCTTTCAAAAATACAGAAATCAATCTCCAGAAAATAAAGACTTGAGCATAAAACAAAATATGAAAATGAACCAATGTAGATATTGCACACAAATGGTTTAGTCGGCTTATTTCGGATTCATACCCGACCTAAGTCATATTGTTTGACTAACATTTAGATAGGCTTATTTCCATACCTACTCTTGGGCAGTATTTTATATAACTTCGTTTTTTTTTAAATGCCGATTCTCGGGAAGGAAAGTACATGTTGTTTTCTGTGCTCACAAAAAAAAGGACCACACACTCAATATATGGGGTTTTGGTGATCAGATGGATTTAGTCAAAATTTGGCACACTTATAGATCTTGACCTCCTGAATAATGCTTAAATGACGAATCAAATATCCGATCCACCCGGCGACAATTTAGTGGCATGCATAGGGTCAAGGAGACGTCCTACAGTGTTTGCGTCCATTTAAACGTGGTTCAGGAGGTCAAGATCTGTAAGTTTAGGTAGTACTAAGTTTCAGCCAAATCCATCTGGTTACCTTCTTTATCCCATGTGACCTTTAAATGACCCGTAGAGGGTCAAGGAAGCGGTCTACAGCTTTGAGAGTCAGTTAAACATTGTACAGGAAGTCCAAATCTAAGAGTGCCAAATTTTAGTGAAATTCTTCCCACTACCAAAACCCCATACATTCATTGCGTGGTTCTTTGCCTAGTTTACGTAGCACGCAGTAGCTTGTAAAGTTTTAGCTTTCTGTAGGATTTTCGCATTTTATTCTAGCTCGCCCCCGACGCCTGTATTGGTACTTACTAGAGTAGCCTCGTTAACTCCAGGCCAACAAAAGTGCTCACTCGGGGAAAATACAAAAATACTGAAATCTCAAGAGTGACGGAACCCCCATTATGTCACACTAGTTATTCATGAACATGGCGCAAGTAAAGTAGTAACTTCCAAAATACCAACACGATTATGTAAAGGCTGGGCACAGTGTATGTCCACTGAGACGGAATAATAAGGATAAAAGTTATATGTTTCCTATTCTCCTGACAAGTTATGGAAGTTGACATAAATATGATCCGACTCGTTAGCCTAATCCTAGGCACGCCTACTCAATAATGCATAAGAGCCTACTGTACTTTGCCTTGAATATGATATTAGACAGATCAGGCCAGAGAGCGTCCATGATTTAACACACGAGTAGTAGAGAGCGCAGGCTAAAGCTTCCATTAAAAGAATTTCCCAGAGTATTTTGATTCCAAAGGGAATTCAACCATAAAATATAAGCTACCTTATTACTATCACCGCTCACATAAAATATAGACTTTAGCGCAAAACGGGACCAGCAAATGAGTAAATACTATAGATGTTAGGCACGCATTTTTTCGTCTGCCTATATGGGATTCATATCCCATACCAGTCCTGAGTCCTATTCATCTAGAGTCGCTCATTTCCATATTTTAAGCATATTGGCTAAGTATATATTTTTTGGCCAGCTCTAAATACAACCCAAAAGCCCGAATCAACTGATTTCCTGTAGTAGTTCTCGGTGTACCTGGAACGAGGCAAAGAGCTGATCGCAGAAGAGCCATATGACCTCAATGACGGGGTCCGTGTCCACGTAGGATGACATCCATAGGAACAGCATGTAGTGGACCCCAAAGAGCGGGACGAGGACCAGGGTCGACTTGGCCCATTTCCTGCAGAAGGGAATCGTGAGAATCGGAATGAAATAATATACAAGCTTTAGAAAATAGTGGATTTCAAGAAATAGGCACTACGTGGGTGTGGGTACAGAATCTTATAAGTACAACCTACAGCAGGCAGCAGCAAAGATTGAATTTCCTCACAAGGCAATATCTTTAATAGAAAGTAGCAGAGGAGTTTAAGGATTTAGGGAAACCTTCAAAAAGCGTTCCTATTCTTGTCACACAAAGGGCCCAGCCAGCCACTTGCACTCTGATCACGGAAATATAAAGTTATGGCCCGAAACATAAATGTCAACGACGTCCTTGTCGTTCTATTGTAGTTACACTGAAAAATACGTAATGTAATGTAGGAACTTGGAGAAAGCTTAAGGAGAAAGCAGTTCAAAATAAATATATATGTATAGTATATAAATGTTTTCCTATTGATGTTAAATGTTATGCTTTGGCAAGTAGTGGATTCTGTCAGCTTTTAGTATTACGTTAGTAGTTGGTGAGAGTAAGTCAATGAGAACATACCTGTACCTGTATTTCCGGGTTTCAATGGAGACGGCCGACTGGAGCTTTAGCAATAGGACCCGCACAATGTTCAGGAAAAAGAGAAAGTTGAGCTGAAATGGTGCATAAAAAATATATATATAATTGTTTTGGTTCAAACTATATTTTTGGAACTAACTAAATATACTTTTCTAAGTTTTAGTTTCTAAGTAAAGTTTTCGTTAAGGGGAAATAGGTAAATGCTTAGCTTTTAGTATGAGGGAATTGGCCAACGTTTTCTAAGCACTTTGGGGAATTAAATGCGCTAATCTGACGTAGTTTTTTGCCAGCTCAATTTTGTATTGCTGATTTTACCGTTTTTCCTATTACAGTAAATAGCCTTGGCCTGGGCTTACTGCCGATAGGATAGATTTATTTTGGAATCAAGTAACATTTGTTACTTTATTAAATTACAGATAAGCTTCATTTTCTCGACGTACTACAAGCGAAATCATGTGACAAAATATTGGATTCCAGGTTCCAGGAATATAGTACAGAATGTATTATTTTCTCTATTGTGGTTTCCCGTTTCCCCAATTCAAAGTGTATAGCTTTCTCTGGCCTTTCTATTTACTTTACGAAGGCTGGAGCTGTTTCCGGATCGAGAAGAATAACAGAGTTTACGACCTGCCGCTTGTCATTTTCTCAAAGGGCCGGATAAGCCAAACACAATTTGTGAGTCGGACTCGCATTGGACCGGAAATAAAGCCGGGTCCTTTGTTTTCACTTTCGGTTCGTTCACGCTAGGCTGAGCCTTTTAGCTTAATTAATAGAGCGACAGCGTCTTTCCGCAGTGTTATTTTGAGTAGGTACGTCTCGAGCTGTAATAGAGGTCGTAATAATAATACGTCTTTGTATTTTTAAAGAAATAAAAAAAAAAAGAAAATGTTATTGGTACAACTGAAAAAACTTTTAATAATACATTATGGTTACTTTTATTTACGTTGATGCATTAATTAGTTATCCAGTTGGAGCCTCGCAGTGGGAATTTCCGAGCTCCCAACATACGGATCACTTACAACAATGGAAATGATGATAGGGATCCGAATGATGAGGAAGAGGTTCTTGTTCAGGTTAGTTGTCCAGCAGAGCGTGTCCTCTATAATGGCCCTCGTCGTCACCCAAGACCCAACCACGAGTAATGGACAGCCTACAGAAAATACAGAAGAGCAATAGTTAGGCATATTACTAGACATTTTTTTTAATCATACAAAATAATAATTAAAAAAATGACTAAAACTGTAATTGAGCTCATAAGAGCTTGGCCAATAGAACAAGCAGTACTGCTGGCTCTGCATAGAATCTGCAGAATAAGCTTACCCCATCCCAGAATGACGTAGAGCGTAATAGCAGAGGAGTCTGAGAAGGGTGCTAGAAAGATGAGATTATGGAGATAGAGCCCTTCCATTAGGATCCAGGTGTAGTTGGCCACAATGAAGTACTGCCAGAGGCTCGTCACGAGCTTACACTCCCAGTTCTGTAGGTATACGTTAGAGATAGAGACAGCCGGATATGACGCGCAGTATATATAGAATTCCTTTCAAAGCGGAAATTCGGAGCCTTCGTATTATTCTACGGTTCCCAGATTGGACGCCAAAACAAGTTAATACTGAATTACATTCTCACTGTTAAAGTAAAATTCGCCAGATCCAGTAGAATATAGCCGTTGTAAATGCTAGTCACTTAAACGATCATCAAGTAATTCGAAATCTCTCACCAATTCAATCAGATTTCCTCACCAGAGTTGTGAAATATTTCGAATTCTAGCGTTCTATTTCCTTTAATTATTCTCAAACAAATCATATTTTGCTTATACTAAGTTTGAAAAGATTTGTGAGAGTAATTTGAGGTAATTGGTGAGGAAATCTGTTTAAATTGGTGAGAGATTTCGAATTACTTGGTGATGACTTAAATTTAAGTGGCAGCGTATTTATTTTACGATAATTAACTCTGCTAAAACGATTTTGTTTAAAATATTTCATATTCTTGGTGAGGAAATCTGCTCTAATTGGTGAGAGATTTTGAATTAATTGGTGATTGTTTAAATATTCCTCGCTGTAAATGTTAGCCAAAAATAATATAATCGTTAAAAGAAATCAATCGGTCGAATAATTATATAAATTTACCTGTACAGACATAGTCCAGGAGTAATTTATACAGCAAATTAGACACAGCAAGTAAATTCTTTGGATACAATCTATATTTTTTAGTACGTACTATTATTATTGGGCCACTTAAATGAACCTCAAGGTACAATCTACAGTAGGTTTACTTCGCGCAGCGCACTGCGTTTAAAGCGCTCGGAAAAACAGAATAAAAACTTGTGATCTATTTAGTTTTATTCAACTTTGGTGCTATCTGACTTTAAATGCCTCCAAGATTTTTAAAACGCTCTTCAGCGTCGGATAAAAACTTAAAATACAAAGTTTTAAAAATACAGCTTCTTGACTTGTAAGGTGCGTATTGCCTCTAGCTGGCTCGCTGTAAGAGTTAGAGAGCCGTAGCACGTGGTAGTAGTTGACATTAAATTCTGGGGTACATGTTCTACCTAAATATTGCTCTTGTTCGGCGTCAGATAGAAACTAAGAATCCCGCTATTCAATTGAAAGTGAAAGGCGCTCTTTATCAATGGAGATGAGCTGCACTCTAGCGCGAATTAAAATTTTGGGATGGCCAATTTTTCATAAAAGGCGATTTCCCCGGGCATTTCGTCCTAGCTTACTTCTAAGGTTTTGTAAATATACTTACGGGCTGATCATAGTTGAAGACGAGGCCCTCGGTCCCTTCGAGGACGGAAATGGAGAGCCCGATCCCTTCCCTAAAGAGGGCGTCCTTGAGGAGCGTAATGAAGGCCCTCATCATGAAGGACACGAAGAGATGCATGTGGAGCGTATTCCGCGGACATCTCAATTTCCTAAAAGTACAAATAAATACTACACTAATTTGTGTCCTATCCTAAAAGTACGGACATTTTCCAGGACTGGCTTAATTTTTTGGCATGCCAAAGTCAAGCCTTAATGCATATCTTAGCTTAGCAAGCCTCTTTTCATGTACTGGGAATGGGAAAAGTTTTATGATGATGTGGGAAAGGACTGGGATAAATAAGAATGAGCGTAGCGCCGGACTCCCGGCCTTTTACAGCCGGCGAGCCTCATAAGGAAGAATTACATTTGACACTGAGCCAAAACGCCCCTAACACCAACACCATGCTCAGTGTAGTAAAGGGTTAGTAGTAACCAAATCTTGCCAAGGCGGAGCCGAGATCAGAACCCCTTTGAAAGGCCATTTGGGTTCCATTAGCTCAAAATAGGCGCCTTTAGGCTTCACAAGGAATCAAATACCAGTTTTTATGGATAATGGGAGCAGATAGACACAATGGAGACCTGTTCCTCTGAATCCACATGTCAGACTGACCGGAAATCCGAATCCGGGTCAGGCCCAGAGAATGGCTTGACAATGCCGTGTCGGATCCTTATGGCATGAATGCTTAGAATAAGAATTCTAGAACTTTAGGATCTGTGAATAAGGCCTAAACGGCCGTAATCTACATAATAGATACGGAAAATGAAGAGTTCTCTTATAAGCACATATATTTTCCGCTCCATTCATATCGAATAGTTTCCTGTTGTATAGTAATATGAGTATGCCTGTTCGGTGAATATTTTTGAAGGAGGAATATTTAAACGATCACCAATTAATCGGAAATATCTCACCAATTAGAGCAAATTTCCTCACCAAGGTTTTCAAGTATTTCAAATAAGACAATTATCCATTAATTATTGTAAAAAATAATCATTCGTTCATAATAAGTTTAAAATGAGTGGTGAGTAATTTACTGTAATTGGTGAGGAAATATGCTTTACTTGGTGAGAGAATTTTCGAATTAATTGGTGATCGTTTAAATATTCCTCGTTAGGATGACTTACTTAACGGAGACCAATATGAAGAAAGCGAGGAGGAGGGTTATGAAGGAGATTCCGTAGCCGACCTGGGCAATTTTCTTTATGACGGGAACCCATTCCTGAAATAAAAGAAACAATTTCAGATGAATGACTCTGTCAGCATGGATACAAACGTGACGACTCAATTCAGTTAGTATACAGAAAGTACCACATAATACAAATAGTCGTTCATTTTTTATATAATGTAGACCCCTGATCTGATCACTGATCAGAAATATTGCCGTTTACAAATATTCCTATACACGTCAGGGTTTATGCAACATTTACTGAATCCAGGTACGTAATGTAGGTGAATACGTGACATGATTTGGAGGTCACACTGTCAGCCTTTCGCAAAAATCTGTTATACTGACTTCTGACAAACAAGTCCATACCTAGCCTAAAATTCTATCTAATACCAAACAAAATGCTGTCCTAAATGTATAGACTTAAGCCGATAACAAAATATGTAAGTAAACCAATCTAGACAAAGAAAATGACTCAGGTTGGGTAGTATGGAATATCATTTGGTAGTGAGTCCGATATAAACGTTCTAAACATGCGTGTAGTATATTTCCTCAATTGTAGATTTTGTTTTCGGCTAATATCTAAATTTTTGGCAGCACTAATAAGCAATCAAACACAAACAATTGTAATTTATTGCTGACAGCTTCAACATCGCATTAAATTTAATCTAATTTTTTATTAGGCAAATATTACCATAATTTGGATTATATAGTGCTGTGATAGTGATAAAAGTATTAAACCGAAAAACGTGGCACCCGGTCCACACATAATTGTGCCTTCCATGTAAATAGCTCACTTAATTTCTCCTATCCATAGCCCATACTTTTGTGCAGGCCTAATATTAAATCTAGCTCTAAAGCAGATGCCATACCGAAAGTATCCGCCTCTTAATCATGAGCCTCTTCAAGGCTGTAAGGTCATTAGGTTCCCTTTGAACTTAGAACTAATTTATTCCCCTCCCATCTCCCTCAAGCCAAAATCTAAGTATTTTCAAATGTATATTCTAGAGAAGATCCCTAAGAAAACAAAAAGTTTTCTTCATTATTGGGAATAGGGAATTCTAGTCTTCGGTATAATATTCGGTGCGGCTATAGCTTCAGACTTTTTAGATATTTAAGCTCCTTCACTCAAAGGCGGAACTTATGGCGGC
The DNA here is from genome assembly GCA_034696285.1 of Hypogastrura burkilli. Lineage (NCBI taxonomy): Eukaryota > Metazoa > Arthropoda > Collembola > Poduromorpha > Hypogastruridae > Hypogastrura > Hypogastrura burkilli. Next base: position 29,388 of record JAQFZY010000277.1, read on the forward strand.
GGCAAGGCATTTGGGCAGGCCTCAACTTTGCATAAATTTTAAAACGCTCCATACGGAACACTTCATCAAATGAGGAAAGTTTGGGAGAAAAGTATCACTTTCTAATGCAGACGAGCCTCATCCTGTTTCCCCGTTACAAGGATGCCCTTCCCTTAAAAAACCTCAGAAGTTCCAAAATTCAAAGATCATGTTCTCCTAACAAGGAATAAGAAATCCTATATCCTACCTATTCTATTTCAAAACGGCTGTCATTTAAACCACCACCAATTAATTCGAAATCTCTCACCCATTGATTTCCTCACCAATTACAGCAAATTACTCACCAATCGTTTTAAACTTATTATGAGCAATATTAACATGATTAAACGTCTCTTCTTTGAAATATATCAAAACCTTGGTTTGGAAATCTGCTCTAATTAGTGAGAGATACCGAATTAATAGGTAAGTAATCGTTTAAATATTCTTCTTTCTAAACCCAATGCCCACAGATGCATAGGCAGGAACTTGGAACTCTATCCAACATACATAATTCCATGCTAACTTGATTTAGTAATACTTTGATACCTATTATATTTATTTAGGACCCTTCACTGCACATCGTTAGGGCTAACTCCTACCCCCTTTAGAAGAGCTAACTTGAGACTTGTGTAAAACTGTCAAACTGAAAACCTCAGAGTGACTTCAAAAATTGTGTCAGGTTAATCAAATATACGTAGCGGTTAGAAATGTCGGAATTGCGGATTCATAATCAGAGCAAGGATGGAGGAAACAGTATTTGTCGTGTTAAGACTGCTCTTATTGATTACTTGGCTAAAAATGAGCTAATAATTGCATTTCAACGTATTCCTAGCATATATGAATATTATCAAAATAAAATAACCAACCTGTCACTACACAAATATTAAAACAGTAAAAGTAAATTACGATTACTATAAATACCTTCCGCTTCCTTCCGCTCTCATCCCTGCGAAGTTTCATATTTCGAATTAACGAGTGATACCCTCAATTTCAAAATGCTTAAGTAAGTAGACCGTCATTTAAACTTTTGCGCATTTCAAATGGGAATACAATTTAAACAAGTTTTCAGATTTCGAACATTTCTGTTTTCTTAGCTGTGTGCTTTGAGCAGAAAATTATGCCTTGAATCTAAATACATGCCAACGCATATTATTTCTATCTGCAGATTCGTCGCTGTGACCGTTGCCGTCTTTATAATTACAATAATGACTGGATCCTCTGATGCACATTCCTCTTCAAGAGGTTCTTATACGTCTTCAGAATTTTCTCCGAAACAGGTAGGTATAGGAAGCTTAATCCGCTTCTAAAATTGCTACGCAAAATGGCCAACATAAACCCTGTATGCGAACTGAATTCCTAGTGCAGTGGATTCATAAATTATCCAGCTGGCTGTAACGCGGGGAACTGTAACCAGGCGGCCTGCGTGAGTACTTGCGGAATGTCCGGATGTACTTCGGGCCCAAATCCAGCATGCTCCGATCCAAATAACGTAAGCCAAAAGTGTAGAACGTTAAGTACGGGGAATTTTGATACAACTAATACACTGCATGTATTGAAAATATTCCATTTATATCTGTATTCTAAATTCCAAGTGTACATGCGACTGTCAAGGCTAAAATCGGTCCCCAGGAAATGGACATTAATCGGCCTAACCTGCTAACGACCTATAAACTCAAATATGGAACTGCTGAAATACTACATTTTGAAAAATACGCCTGCAAATTTAATTAATTTTACATTGCAAAATATATACAGTATGTACATATTATACAGCACCTTATATTCGGCCTTCATCTATGTGTAAATAAAATACTATTTAATTTGCAAATTCGAGCCTTACATGTAAAGGGATTAAACGTTACCAGGATTATTCCAGTAGAAAGTAGAAATACATATGTACGATCTTAACCATACTATCTGCGTTTAAAAAAGATTCGATTTCACCCGAAAATATTTATATTAATATATTTTAAAGGTGAGCAAACCCTTGACTTGTAAACCCCTTTTGTGAGCGGGAACATATTGGAAATAATTCTTCAAGCTGTAATCTCTTTTAAACAACCAAAACATTTTGAAACTCACATAGCTATGTATTGACTCGGATCTCAAACATGCAACCTAGAGTAGGATTACGCTCAAAATTTATATAGAACTACATAAACAATTATATGGAGTTAAAGTGAACAATACCAAGCAGCACGTGGATCTGGATTAAATCCTTGTGTTTTGAAGTATTCTGCAACTTTAAACACAAATAAAGATTTCAGGCCGGAAAGTGCGGACTGTCCTCCGCATTTTCACGCCATTACCTTTTTTGAATCTCGGCAGTAGTACCTTAAACAAACGCGGCTGCACTACTGAATGAATAAGGCACGTAATCGTTACTTTCGCCTAGGTTTTAAGCTTTTAAGTCCGTGGGTAAAAGTATGTAGTTACGCTAGCAGATCAACTTTGAAATAAAAAGTAATGTAAACATAAGCTACTTTCACCCCTGTTCAAAGTGTACGGGTAAGAGTGCCGAGGAGTTACGTCACAGGTAATTTTTCTGTGAAGAAAAAGTTACTCTCATCCATGTTGTAAATAAAATTTGATGTAGAAGTCGGTTTTAATGTATGGGCGGCGTGGTAACAGTACGAGGCAACCAAAGAAAATAACAAGGAAAAGTTCCTCTCGCCCATAATCACAGACAAAAAATATCACAGACAGACGGACGGACGGACTGACAGACGGACAAATATGCTTCCTCTGCTTTGCAATAGCTTCCTCTGCTTCGCAATAGCTTCCTCTGCTTCGCAAGCTAGCTCTTGCTGGCACACTACGCTAATACCACAAACAAACAATCAGTCTTCGATGGCTTGCATACTTATATTGATTGCATAGCTATTTAAATAGCTAACCTACCAAAAAGTCAATAGTGAGAGTAAATTGGGATCGCGATAAATAACTCAAGAATTCAGTACTTTCCCATCGAATTATAAGAAGTTATTGATGTCTTCGTACCATTGGGCTGCTGCGGCTCAACAATATTTACAGATACTAATACAATAGAAAATATACTTGAACCATACTACATAGAAACTGGGATCATTATAAATACCTAGAACCGAACGCATCTACCGTCCTCATCCTCACGCTTTATGCCAAACGCATTAACACAACACGCTTACTAAATTACTTAAAATTACGTTTTCGTGATTAACTTAAACCTTTTTTTAAATGATCAAAAATAATCCCAACTTTAGGCAATACCAGCTTAGAATGATTAAGTAAGCAGAGACCAAGTACCAAATCCTGCCTTACTACATTACGCCGAGTTAAATATTTATAACAAATTCAGAAATTATAATGCTTTTGTGTTTATCTTCAGATTAGCCATTCTTACTACAGCCCTCGTATTTATTTCTTCAATAATGGGCGGATCCTGTGATGCAGCAGCAGTAGGTTTAGTCCGTGGTTTAGTTAAGATCACGATTTTAATGAATAGGCCTTTGAAACCAATTCATAATCTGCTTTGTATCATAATTTTGGTACATTCATTTGCAATTAATTTCAACCATGTCTTGTATTCGTGTTACAGTGCAATAGCTTCATAATCTACCCGAATGGCTGTAACGCCGGGAACTGTAACCAGATAGAGTGCATGGATACTTGCAGTAGGTCCGGATGCGCCTCGGGCACTGCAGTATGCACTGATGCACATACAGTAAGACCAAATTTTACACTGAAAAACTTTACTGTTTCGTAAAACTTGAAACAAATTGAACATTTGTTATGATTATTCCAAGTGTCAATGTGACTGTCTATAACCAGCCTCACGTGAAGCCAAAACCAAACCTCTTGTGAACATGTGGAGATTGATCCGGAATACCTGACGTTGCTAACCTATAGGTTAAAATTTAAGCAGACAATCCTAAAACCATTTATACTGAATTAATAATTATATGATTGTGTAAATGTACAAAACGCCTTACTCATGTCGTGTATTTAATGGAGGAACATTTAAATCATCACCAAGTAATTCGAAATCTCTCACATATTCAATTTCCTCGTCAGAATCTTGAAATATTTCGAATTCTAGCGTTTGAATTCCATTAATTCTTCTAAAAAAAAATCATATTTTGCTTATACTAAGTTTGAACAGATTTGCGAGTAATTTGAGGTAATTGCTGAGGAAATCTGCTCAAATTGTGGAGAGATTTCGAATTACTTGGTGATAGTTTTAATGGCAGCAGTATTTAATGTTTTAAAAAAAGTAGAGATTTAGACCGAAAACGAAGTATATTTGTTGATATGAGAAAATCTAGGTATTGATCACAAAAATTATTTTTTTCAAATGTGTCATATATTTGAAAGTTGCTCATATTAGTTGCTTACTTGCTTATGCTGTTTTGGTCCAAAATCTCTATTTTTGGGACAGGTCTAATATTAGGTACTCAACTTCAAATTGAAAGTCTTAAGCTTACCTGTATGATTGTGTCATTAATATGAGCATGGGGATTGTCGGGAGCGGAGCCCGGAGAGACATAGCAGCCCGAATAGTCTGTCCAAGTGCTGTTCTTCTCTGGGCTAAAGTACCAGGCCCCGTCCACCGTGCAGTACTTCGTCGCAGATCCCTGTCAAACAAAAAAATATAGATTTTTAGCGGAAAATCCTAAATCCACGTTTTTACATAATTCGTTTGAGTTTGGAATTCGTGTTAACGTGATATTGCTATATACGATTAAGTTAGGTTAGGTTAAGACTAAAAGGAACTACTTAATTTTGTGCATGTTATAGATTTTCCGCTTAAAACTTTTTTCACGTATGAACCTATCAGCCTAATATTAGCTCCTCGCCATGTTTACTAATTAGACCCAAGTCAACTTTTAACTTTCTCCAGCTACTTTCTCCCCAACTTTCGCCGTATTCGGCCTAATGCCTTTTTGTCAGCTTTTTGTAGAAGGATGAGCTGCCTAATGGCTCAGGCCAGAGCATGCTAATTGCGTGGTTACCATCTGAGGTCAACGGACGACCCCATAGAAGGATGTCCCTTAATTTTATGAGCCTGGGATGGAGTCCCACAGTGGGAGTGGAAATAACAATAGTCATAAGTCACTTCGAATTGGAAGCCTTTAGCTGGAATGAGCCCGCTGTGCTCTGCTTACTACTGCGGCATCCAATTTGTACAAAGCCTACCATAAGTGTACTAGAAGAGGCAGTAATTCTAATCCTGGAGAGAATATTGTTGTAACCGGAAAATGCTAAATCCAAGTCGCTATCCGAACTATCCGATTTACCCGGCGAAAATTTATTCACCAATAGAGGGTCACGCAGGCAACCTATGACGTTGACATCCATTCGTTCAAGAGCTCAAGATCTGTAAGTATACCCGGTTTTAGCCAAATCCATCTAAGGTCCTTTCAGCCCGAAACAATGATTCAGCTTCAACACACAGAATCGCTTACTTTTAGTATTTAAAACGTTACCGGCAGTTAACAAATAAAGATTTTATAGGTGTAGATTACGCGAAGTGCGAAAGTAAATACATTCAGATGCAAGGATAGTTGAATATAGTATGTTCAATTTCCCTTGTTTCAGATGGTAGTTTTGTCATGTCAGAACGTTTTTTCGTTTCTATTTAATGAGGAATATTTAAGTCATCACCAAGTAATTCGAAATATCTCACCAATTCAATAAAATTTCCTCGCCATTATTGTAAAATAAATCATATTTTGCATATACTAAGTTTGAAAAGATTTGTGAGTAATTTGAGGTAATTGGTTACGAAATCTGTTTAAATTGGTTAGAGATTTCGAATTACTTGGTGATAGTTTAAATAGTAGCCATATTTATATTATTAGCAAAAAGTTTGGATTTTAACCCATAACAATCAGTGAAATGTACAAAACTAGATGTTAACCAAACAATATGACTCAGGTCGGGTATGCAGGGCCGCAGGGACGGTGAATCCAAGTGAAAGCAACTTTCAGGGCGCCAGTCGAAGGGGCGCCGGATTCATGCATAAAGTTAAAAAACCCTTA
>JAQFZY010000278.1:0-35401 GCA_034696285.1 Hypogastrura burkilli
TTTCGGCGTGCGTTAAACTATTTGGGATGCCCAAAACTGTGTCGGCGTGCCAAAAACTATGCGTTAAACTATTTGGCATGCCTAAAACTATTTCGGCGTGCGTTAAACTATTTGGGATGCCCAAAACTGTGTCGGCGTGCCAAAAACTATGCGTTAAACTATTTGGCTTCCGTAAACTATTTCGGCGTGCCTTAACTATTTCGACTTGTGTTAAACAATTTGACATTCCTAAAAGAATTTCCGCTTGCCAAATACTATTTCGACTTCGACTTATTTCTACTTATGGTTACATATAAGAATTTCTCTATGTAACCATAAGTAAATTTATTTTTATAGTAAAATGTTGACTAGTCTGGGGGCTCAGCAGGGGTCTTCCATATGTAATATAATGTGCTTATGTCTGTGAAATAAAATTATTCTTCTCTAATAAATTTATTCTTTATTGTACAATATACTAAATCTGAGCGGGTTACTTTGGTCAGGTGCTCACGGAGTGCAAGCAACATACGCCGTTTGCCTCCATCCTGACCCGGCTCGAGAACAAGGCGGCCTGCCAAGGACGGTCCCTCGAGACCTTCCTAACCTACCCAATGCATCAAGTAAGTCCTTGAGCGGATTTAAGAGGTCCTCCTAGGGCCTCTTCAAATAACTACAACCTATGGTTCCTAATTAGATCCCGCGCTACATCATCACGCTCCACGAGCTCCTGGCCCACACCCCATATGACCACGTGGTAAGCCCGGGCCCTTCTATACTATACCTAGAGATTATCATAGTGACGCATTTCACAGGAAACCCTGGATCTAATCAATTGAAGGAGAGGGATATTTAAAGGATCACCAATTAATTCGAAATCTATCACCAATTATAGCAGATTTCTTCACCAAGGTTTTGAATTACTTCAAATAAGATAATTCTACTTCCGTTAATTATTGTAAAATAAGTCATTGTTTGCACATAATAAGGTTCAAATGATTGGCGAGTAATTTACTGTAATTGGTGAGGGAATCCGCTTTAATTGGTGAGAGATTTCGAATTAACTGGTGATAGTTTAAATGGAACCCCTTAAAAAAAATGGAAAGGTATTAATTACTGGTATTAAAGTAATTGCAAGCATTTGACATTAATTTTTTTAGGAAAGGAAGAGTCTGGAGACAGCCCGGGCGCAGCTTGAGGAACTATCCCGCCAAATGCATGATGAGGTAAGGCTGGACTCTCCACATATATTATTGAACTTAGTTTCCCAAAATAGGTCTTTGGAAGAAATTCTGTAGCGACGAATTGTAGTTATACCGGATAACGTTTCGTTGGTGAACTTCAGATTTAAATCAAGCGACAGTCGAACTAAATCTACAACAATAAATTTAATTCATTCTTTATTTTATACATATTTTTGTAAATCTTTACTGGCATTTAACTGTGGAATTAGCTATAGTACCTGTTATTGTACCACTCTTATCAGAAGAAAATTACTTTATTTCTTAAATCCGGATCTATCTGTCAACTGAAATGGCTTCTGGAATTATGAATTTTGCCCAAAGTATCTGTATTCAAGTTATTGTATTCGAAAGGAAAGGAGGAAAAGAGTTTTACCGAAAAATTTCTGGGCGCTCAAAACGCTATGGAAATTTTTTTAGCGCGTTGCATCTTGTGATCCTGAAGTGCTAGTGCTTCGGCACCCATTTAAACATGGTTAAGCACAAAAACATCTGCGACATATTTTCCCCATATATTTTGATTTAGTAGTAAATTATTGTAATACAGCGCCTTAGCGCGCTGTACCTCGCGAGCCTGAGGAACGAGCGCTTCGCAGCCCAGTTAAACATTGTTCAGCACAAGAACATCTGTAACATATTTTTTCCAGAACTTTCCATCTAGGTGCGATTTATTCTAATACAGAGCTTTGAAGCGCTGTATCTCGCGATCCTGAGAAGCGAGCACTTATGTGATTTATACAAATACAGCACTTTAGCGCACTGTATCTCGCCATCCTGAAAGAGATGATCTTAGGTCTCACTTAGATGCGATTTATTCAATTACAGCTCTTTAGCGCGCTCTATCTCACAATCGTGAGGAGTAGCAGTAGCACTTAGATACAATTTAAACAAATACAGTGCCTTAGTACATTGTATCTCGACATCCTGGGGAGCTAGCGCTTCGGGGCCCATTTAAACATTGATCAGCACAAGAACCTCTGGAACACTTATTTTTACTAGAACTTTCCAATTTAGATGCGATTTATTCGAAGACAGCTCTTTAGCGCGCTGTATCTCGTAATCCTGAGGAGCTAGCACTTCGGAACATACTGCCAATTCCAATACTTATGCTCCCAAAAAACATTTCGATTCCGATTTCCATACTTCTCTCTCATATTTTGGATTCCAATTCCGATCCACTCCTACCGTTTCCCCTCAGGTGAGCGAGACGGAGAACCTCCGGAAGAACCTGGCCATCGAGCGGATGATCGTGGAGGGCTGTGACATCCTCCTCGACGTGAACCAAGTCTTCGTCCGCCAGGGGTCCCTCATCCACCTCGTTGATGCCGGGAAGAAGTCTCGGCCCCGGATCCTGAAGCTGGAGAAGGAGGCGGTCCGCCAGGCCTTCCTCTTCACGAACCACCTGATCCTCACGACCCGGGCGGCCAACGGGCGGCTCCATCTGGTCCCGGGGATCGGGCGGATCACGCTGGCCGACTCCACGCTCATAGAGGATCCTTCCGAGGCCTTCGAGGTGGAGCCGCCCGACAACGCCAGCCTCTCCTCCCAGTCTTCCTACTCGGACTCCTCCAATTCCCAGCTGATCAAGAAGCTGCCGGAGGCCCTCCACGGCGGCCTCGACTTCAAAATCATTCTCGACACCAAGAACGGGCCGCTGAACATTCATCTCCTCGCCCCGTCGGCCCAGGAGAAGCACGCCTGGATCTCGGACATCAGCCAGTGCATGGACAACGTCCACTTCAATGACTTGTTGCATGGGAGTGACAGTGCGAGCGTGGCGGTCCCGCATAGTGTCCGGACCGACCCCAAGCTGTTCAAGGATGATGTGGACATACGGTTCTCGCGGACGCTCAACTCCTGTAAGGTTCCGCAGATCCGGTATGCGACGCCGAAGCGGTTGTTGGAGAGGTTGACGGATCTTAGGTTCCTGTCCATTGACTTTCTCAATACGTTCCTGCTCACGTATCGAGTCTTTACGGACTCCATTACGGTACTCGAGGCACTCAAGAAGGTCTACTACTGTGCCGAGCCGCTGGATTCCACTGGAGACAAGTACGTGGTAGCTTTGGCCTTGTATATTCAGTATGGACCCGAATATTGACTTCGAACTTGTACTTGACTATGTATTCGGTTCGAAGCAATTTAGCAATATTGGATTCGAAACTCTCGAATATTTTCCTTCGATAGGATACGGAATATTCCACTTTGGACCTATACTGAATATTGGTTTCGAAACTTTAATGGATACTGGCTTCAAAGCTATACCAAATGATGGCTTCGAACAAATATTAATATCAGCGTCTATGAGATATCAAAAATTAACCTCGAAGCCTCTCCTACACGTCAATACAACTATAGCGAATATTGGCTTCGAAGCCATTTCCAAAATTGGCTTCAAATGCATATCAAAATGTGGCTTCGAAGCAATTCCGAATATTGACTACAGCAATATCGAATACTGCCTGCTTCGATACGATGTCAATATTGGCTTCGAAGCTACACCGTTTGTTGTTCTGGAAACGATATCGAGCATTGGCTTCTAAATTACGTATATCTATAATGGCTTGATCGTAGATTGACTCCTTGGAAGCACTATGAATATTGTCTTAACACTTGGCCCGTATGTTTAGCATTGACGGGATCGTAAAGGAGGACGAAGTGCGGCTTGAGGGCTTCCGGCGGATCTCCACGGCCTCAACGGTGTCAGGGTACGGGACAGAGAGTGAGCGGGACCCGACGCATCTCTTCGAGGCCCGCGGTCCGCACTGGAGATGGAGCTTTCGGAAAAGTTCGTATTTGTTCATAACAGGCCATTTTGGTTACTAATCAAACTGTGCTCGTTAAATGGTTTCAGTGGAAGAAGAAACGAAGTGTCTGCATCTGCTCCCGAATCCCACGAGTCCGCCGGCCCGGAAGAAGTCTGTGACGCTGAAAGTGGACGACGTCGGGGGACATCTCCTGGTTCCGCCGGGCGGGCCCGGCATGTCATCCAGCAGTGAGACGCTCACGGATCAGGTACGTAGGACCAAATTCTCAACGCTTTTTTCCAAATTTTCCGGTTAATTTCAGTAAAATGTTCCGGGTAAATTTCAGCGTGTGAGCAAGAAACGACACGCAAGTATTACTTCCATCATTTCTTCTGATGCGTCCGAGTCGGAAGCTGAAGAGGAGGCTCATCCGCCTCCCGCTAATACGATCAGCTGTAAGTCCGCTTCCTAAATTTTGTGTAAATTATTTCCGAATTTTCGTATCAGACAAAAAATAGAATTTTTCCGGCAAATTCTACACTCAAACCATTAATTGCGTTGATTTAGGGTTAGCCATTCTGTTTTAGAGTCTCGTGTTTCGTTATCCCATTTATGGAACATTAGGCCGACGGACAATAAAGTCTTCTTTAAAACTATTGAGGATTCGGCAAATTTTATAATTGTTTGTAATCAGGTTCTTGCTTTTTCGATGCTCACGCTTACTGCAGTCTTCTAGTTAGGAAATTTTAATGCCTAACTGTACGTTTCCGAAAATGGATACCTTCAACTTGCTTTCAATTTTGGAACGTAAATTAGATCCGCGGACCTCGTACCTTTTTGCCATACAGCCTTACTTAAAAATACTTGCCTTCCTGTCATAAAAAGTTTTCCATTCCTGCCTTACGGCCTTACTTTAAAATTCTTACCTTGATCCTTACCTTCCTGCCTTAGTGAAAACGTCTATCATTACAGCCTTATTTTAAAATTCTTGCCTTCCTGCCTTGGTTAAAAATTCTTCCCTTCCTGCCTTACGACCTTACTTTGAATTTTTTTCCTTCCTGCCTTACGACCTTACATTAAAATTATGGAAATTATGCCTTATTGCCTTACGTTAAAACTCTTTCCTTCCTTGCTTAGTTAAAAATTCTTGCTTTCCTGCCTTAGTTAAAAGGTCCTGTCTGCCCGCCTTACTTAAAAATCTTGCCTTCCTGTTCCTACCTTACGGCCTTTAAAAATTCTTGCTTTCCTGCCTTAGATAAAAAAGTAAATATTTCCTTTCTGCCGTATCGATTTACTTAAGATTTCATGCCTTACAGCTTTATTATCTAACCGGCTGACTGTATATTTCTTCCCTTAAAGTCTTACTGCAACCGCGTTACTGTGCATTTCTTACCTTACATTCCTACTACCTACTACCTTAACACCTTTACATTTCTTGCGTTACTCCTTGCCGACCTTTAACTTTGCATTTCTTGCGTTACTCCTTGCCGACCTTTAACTTTGCATTTCTTGCGATACTACCTTACCACCATTACATTCCTTTCCTCACTGCCTTGGTAAGGCAGGAAGGCAGTAAGTCAAAACTTCGAGCTATAAGTTTAATACGAGTTAAAAATTATACTCTACCGCCTTTTCTACTTCTTCCTGCAGCCCCTTCCCAAGTCCGGAAGGCCTCCTCCACCTCAATCTACGCCTCAATCCTCCAGCGCCGCGCCTCCAAGCAGCGCCCTTCCTTCGTAGAGTCTGAAATGGGGGCCTCCTCCACTCCGCGCTCTTCCTTCCAAACCCACGGCTCCGAGTCCCCACAGATGAGCAGCAAGGCCGGGGTCGTCGTAACTTCTTCCCGCCAGTCCCAGCGGCGCTCGAGCAGCGCTTCGGCAGCCGCTGCCTTCGCCATTGCCACAGCAGGCTCACAGAACTCGAGGCTTCCGGGCCAGACCGAGATCGTTGTGCCGGAGAACGAGGAGCTGAAGTACGTGAGGCCCCGGAAGGAGAGCGTCCTGAGTTCGGCAGCAACAATGCGGGTCCTATCTGTGCTCCGTCATTGGGTCGCAAAGCATAGTCAGGACTTTGAGGATCCGAAGCTTCGTGACCTCTCGGTATCCTTTCTGGAAGACATTCTGTGCTCTCCGGCGTTGCTGCCGGCAGAGAACAAGGCGGCTTCCCAGCTCTTGCGCCTCCTCACACGGGACCAGCCGGAAAAGATTGACCTCCCTGCCCTCTTCCAGCCATTCCATTCCAAGGAAACGATCGAGACGTTGAGTGCCCTCGAGATTGCTGAGCAGATGACCTACCTCGATCACCAGATATTCGTCTCCATTCGATCAGAGTAAGTTACAGGAAAACATGGGGGGTTTGCCCAGAAAGTACTAAATCCAGCTCGTTAATTCAACTGAATTAGGGTTAACTTTTATTATAACCGTATTGTGTTAACCCCTGATGCATTGAGTTACAGTGATGGGCAAAATCATTTGATTTTAAAAATCACTCGATTTAAAATCGTGATTTTGAAGCCTTCAATGATTTTGATTTTGTGATTTTTTTGATTTTGAGAAGTTGTTTGATTTTTGATTTTGTATTTTCGGGCATTTTTCCTTCAAAATCATTCCTTTTATTTTTATTATAAAAATAATTCTCAGCACTCGAATAAGCTTACGACTAGTGGTATGTCCTTCGCAGCTATATAAGGGGAATTTTTTTTAACATATTGACCACCCATCTCGCTTTCATTCATATCTCTATCCTTTACACTTTATCATTACTGAGCAGATTGACACGTAGTATGGACTATTGTACGAATATTTAACGTATTTCTTACTGACTTACAAGTAGCGCCAAAAAGTTAGCTTTACCATATTCTACGTTGTAAATACCTTTGTAAATAAAAAATATTGGGTGGTCCGGATGCATAATGTAAATAGATCTTTTTCTTGCTTTCTCGATACATTAAAAAACCTGTGATAACGATAACACTGCCGAATGCTGAACCCTGAAGCCAAGCTTATTTCATTGGACCAGACGTCTCAGTAACGTTGATATACATAGTTTCATCTCCATCTGCGTCCATAATAGAGAATTCAGTTGTTCCTAACTGTGAAACTAAACCTTAAGATCATACAATAACTTAATATTCCATCATCAGCCACTGTAGAACGCGCCTGTTCAAGTATGACGGTATGATACTTTGCCCGAACCGAAGACGTTTAACCGATACAAATTTCGAACAGTTACTTTTGCTCAAAGCAATCATGTACTAAAAAAACGTCAAAGGGTCCGAATGAATGATTGAGTATTGCTGCTGTTATTTGTATTTTTGCATATATTGCAATCGACACTTCAAGTTGTTCAACTCTGATGGGATCTAATTAATTTGTGTAGTTGAACGTGGTTTTAAGATGGCATCAATACTTGAAAAAAAAAGTTGATTTTGATTTTGATTTTGAAAATCATGATTTAAAATCACAAAAATGAAGGAAAATGTGATTTTAAATCACTGATTTTTGATTTTCGGCAAAAACATGATTTTTGATTTTTATTTTATCGAAAAACTGTGATTTGATTTTAAAAATCCGTTGATTTTTAAAATCATTTTCCTGTGATTTGCCCATCCCTGTTGAGTTACTGTAGTGGGATTAGATTAAATTGGACTAGGTTAGCTTTGGGCTTTGGACCACGAAAAATGTTACATAAGGTTAGGTTTGGAGTACGAAAAATTTTACGCTATGTTAAGTTTGAGGTAAAAGTTAGTCTAGGTTGGATTTGGCCTACGAATAATGTTAGTAGGCTTTGTTTGAACTGCGAAAAAATAAGTTAGGTTTTTGAGCTACCTACTAAAAAGTTAGGTTATATTAGGTTTCTGAGCTACTAAAAAGTTTGGTTGGGGTTAAGCTACTAAAAAGTTAGGGTAGGTTTGAGCTACTACAATACATAGGTTTATAATAGGTTTGGACTACGAAAAATGTTAGGTCAGCTTATGCTTCAACTTTTAAAAAGTAGGTTAGGTTAAGTTTGAATTACTCCAAAGTTAGGTTAGGTTCGAGCTACTCAAAATTTTTTGTAGATTTGAGCTACTAAAAGGTTAGGTTATGTTAGGTTTGGACTACGAAAAATGTTAGGTTAGCTTATGTTTGAACTTCAAAAAAGTAGACTATGTTAGGTTTGGGTTACTCAAAAGTTAGGTTACGTTTGAGCTATACTCAAACGTTTTGGTAGGTTTGAGCTACTCAAAGGTTAGGTTATGATATGTAGGTTAGCTTAGGTTCGATTAGGTTTGAGCTACAAAAAAGTTCAGCTAGGTTTGAGCTATTTACTAAAACGTTAGATATGTTTGGACTACGCAGAAGTTACGTTAGGTTTAAGCCATTAAAACGTTAGGTAGGACACAGGTTTCGACTGCAAAAGAGTCAGGCTAGTCCAGTTTTCACTGCAAACAAGTTTGGTTACCTTATATTTAGAACCATGATTGATAAGGTTAGGTTAGGTTATCTTCGGATTGCAAAGAAGTTCGGGTAGCCTATCTTTGGACTACAATAGAAGAGAACCTTATCCGCCTCCGCGTCCGAAAAATAGGAGCCGTTTTCGCCTTCAAATAATGTCTCCATATTTTCAGGGAGTTTCTTGGCCAGGCCTGGACGAAGGAGAACAAGGACGTCCGGGCCCCGCACATAACGCTCATGACCCGCCGGTTCAATGAAGTGAGTCGCCTCGTCGTCTCCGAAATCATGAGCCGGCCCAATCAGGCCTCGAGGCTCTCTGCGATGGAGAAATGGGCCGCCGTGGGTGACATCTGCCGGGTCCTCCACAATTTCAACGGCGTCCTCCAGATCTGCGCCGCCTTCACGAACTCTGCCGTCTTCCGACTCAAGAAAACGAATGACAAGCTGACGAAAACGGTAAAGGCAAAACTTTGGGCGTAATATTATTAGTGTTGCCGATTGTCGATTGCCGAAGAAATATAGGATTTGGTCTGGAACGAAATAAGGAAATGAGGAAATATATGTAGATGTTGGACACAAACTGTTCAGTCTGTTTCGACGGGATTCATACCGGATTCATATTTCATATCCGACCACTACTATTCAAATTTTGTTCATTTCCATACCTTTGTTTGGACAAAAGTGTAAACTTTTGTGGCAGCATTAAATAGAAACCCTAATTTAGCCTTAAGTTTTCGTTCAACAAAAATTTCCTTGAAGTCGTATTCAATATTGTAGCAGATATTTCTTCCTTCGAACTTTTTACGAATTATATACTATTACGGACACGTTTCCAATCCTTTTAGTTATGCCGTTAAGCTATGCTAAATTCAATGGATATTTTAAAGTAGCTCAAGTTAGGCCTTAGTAGCTTAGATGAGTAGCTTAACTTAGATTGGATTGGATTGCGTAACTTAACTTTGGCTAGGTTCCATGAACATTTGGCGAAAACGAAAGTGGCGAAAATTAGAGCCAAATTCTGTTACCACATGTTATTTCCAGATTTTAGCCATAATTTTATTGAAAATAATGTGGCGTGGCGAATACAAAAGCTCATAATCGTCGTTGTGGTGAATGCTTGCAAAATTAGCGCAACTTAGGTTAGGTTTGAGCAGCGTTACTTAACTTAGATAGGTTTGATTAGCTTAACTTAAGCTAGGTTTTAGCAGCTTAACTTACGTTATGTTTGTGCAGCTTAACTTATAAATTTAAGTAGGTTAACTTAGGTTTGAGTAGATTAACTTAGACAAGGTTAGGTTTGACTAACTTGCGCTAGGTCCGGATAGGTTTGAACAGCCTTACATAACTTAGGTTAGGTTTGAGTAGCTTAACTTAGGTTAGGTTTGAGTAGCTTAACTTAAGTTAGGTTTGAGTAGCTAACTTAGAATAAATTTGAGTAGATTAACATATGATAGGTTAGGTTTGACTACTTTGCGCTAGGTCCGGAAAGGTTTGAGTTGCTTAACTTACTGGATTAAATTTGAGTAGATTAACATAGGCTAGGTTAGGTTTAACTACTTTGCGCTAGGTCTGGATAGGTTTGAGTAGCTTAACTTAAGTTTGAGTGGCTTAACTTAGGCTAGGTTATGTTTGAGCAGCTTAACTTCGGCAAGGTTAGTTTTGACTAACTTGTGGCAGGTCCGCGAAGGCCTGAGTATCTTAACTTAGATGTGCCCATTCCCCGTACTTAGTTTTTGACTGTTGTCTATATTTTCGGGCGGCATTAAATCCAGACTGAAACTAACGCAGTTTTACCTACATTTCCGCAGACGAGAGGGACGCTGGAACGGCTCCATAGCCTCGTCGGGGGTGACGGCCGGTTCCGGGGCCTCCGTGACGCCCTCCACCGGGTCGACCCGCCGGGAATCCCCTACTTGGGCATGTACCTGAGTGACCTCACGTTCATAGAGGAAGGGACGCCGAACTTCACGCCGGAGGGCCTCCTCAACTTTGCCAAAATGCGAATGATTGCTCACGTGATCCGGGAGATCCGGCACTTCCAGCAGACGCCATACAAGATCCAAGTGGCTCCGCGGGCCGCCAACTACTTGCGGGACCCCAGCCTCCTCCTCGACGACGACCAGCTCTACAAGCTGAGCCTCCTGATTGAGCCGAAGCAGGGCCGGCTCACCTCACAGTCTTCCACGGACCGGAAGCCCTGAACACCAAATACCACATGCAGGAAATAGTTAGATGGCTATTGGTGGAAGCCTCTTGTTATTATTACAAGGAACTGTGGGTCCTTTTCGTATCCTAGATTAGTCCCTTTCTATCCTTCTTACCAAGACTCTTTGAATACGTACTAGGTTAAGTTTAGGACTAAGATCACGGTTTTCAAATTTCAATGCACTTCACACTCAACCTTTTCTCTACGAGGTTGAGATTATGAGAGACGGAGAATGAGCTAGGATTAGTTCCTACATCAAATCAAGAACTAACTGAAACTTGCCAAGACTTGAGAGACGGGAAGCTAAGCTGTGAGAACCACCTTATACCAATTCAACCTTATCACACCGGTCCTAGCCTTTTTAGCCCCTAAACATGTTCAACTGACATGTATGACTTCATATTCGTACTGCCCAACAAACACTGGCTTCAACTTTAACCCGTATATGCATAATCAGCAAATATTGATGTTGGACACAAATATTTTAGGAAGTTTCTAAGGGATTGGCTATCCGATTCATATTCCATACCCGCCCTGAATCATTATTTGGTGTCCATCTATATTTGATGGTTTACATACTTTGCTTGGGCTAAATTCTGTTTGTGGACAGCGCAGTAACCTTCGCCAAACGACATTAATTATCTTTTTGCTTGTACTAGTTTTTGTTACCGGTGAAGTAACTTTTTTGCGGAAAAACCATATAATTTTGTTTTTGTGGTCCAACCCTAACCCAACTTGACTTACTCCAATCCAACAACAGTAAATTATCTGAGGGTATAGTTAATTTTTTTTAATTAATAGAATCAAAATTAATAATCAAAGCTAAACCTAATTTAACTGAATTAACCGCCCGGATGCAGGATTTCCGGGTCAAATCAGTATTTTTTGCTACGGAAGTTATCGTCATCTACTGCAAGCACTCGTTTCTTTAAACTTCGTATGAAATTTTAAGATTTCCCGCTAGTGCACTTTCGCGCTTCCTTTGCTGGGTTTGCGTATCTGGTTGACCCAAGCATTAGGTTTCTTACGTTTTTATCACAGTCCTATGGATCCCAAGCTCTCCCGCACAAATCTCTATCATCTATCGTACTATTTCCTTCAAGCCTTTTCTTCTATACAATCAATATCAACAAATTACTACAATATGTACAAAGAACCTAGAATAGAAGATAGTCGTAACAAGTACGCCCTAAGCCCGTACCTGCCCCTTCCAAGCTAAGGTACTTTAGGCTACGTTAGTAGGATTATTTGAAGCATGCTACTCCAAGCAGTTACTGCTATGTGATTCTCGTATGTACTGAGTGCGTATTAATGTTCCAATTATTCCAGGTCTTATTGTTGTGGGATTTACCGTTATTTTTCTGAAAAACAATTTTTATAAAAATACACAATGCAAGCATGGGGTATCGTTAATACTAAGTACGTCTGTTGAATTTAGTTACTTCGTTGTTGAGCGCGGATTCTTCTAGAGCGTATGTATGTCGCATGTCAAACATCAACCCTTGTCCTGTCCACAGAATTATAGATACCTACGACCTATGACCTACGTGCACGTAATGTAATTTGGCCCATGTCAATTAATTAATTAATTAAATTAAATAAATGTTAATTAAACATCCTACTTATAATTTGTCACAAACCGCATCAAGCAGGCAAACGTTTTCTCTAAATATTAATTGTGTACCAAGGTATTTAAAATGAATTTGTGAGTGCCGTTGTTAAAGGTTGAGCGAAGGAGACGACAAACTACAAATCAGCCGTTCAAGTATTACAAATTAACATAGTAAAACGAGGTTATGAGTGTTACACTTGTGAATTATGAATGTATTAACTGTACCTGGTCGACTTCTCAATAAAACCATGTGTTCTTTCTCCTCAATTTTCTGCAGTTCTAGACATGGGAAAATCTTCTACGAAATCATACAATTCCTCCTGTGGAATGAATTTTCCGCTTTAATAATATCTCACAAAAATGCAATAATTTGCATAAATCTGCGCGAATAAAAAGGAAAACGGGACATTTTCCTTCCATATTTCCTTCTTTTACCCAAAATTCCTCCTGCGCTGCATACATGCGCATGGAAGATTTGGGATTTGGAATATTAATAATGCTCAAACAAGACAGAAATGGGATTTGGGAAATATGTATATATAGTAGATGTTTGACAAAAAAATGTAGTCGGTTTATACGGGATTCTTGCCGTGTTTCATCTTTGGTTAATATCTTTTTGGTATGTATTTATGCTGACGTGACCTTCTTCGTGCACATCGGAATTTACAATAACTCGGGCCTCGGGACATTTCCGCAGAATCATTGGTTTTTAAATGGTTCATTATTAGTATATTATTAGTACCTAATTACAAAATGCTATATTTGTACAAATTCGTTTGGAACGTAGAGCCAACCTCGCTAATAAGCGGCTGAGCCTTAGCCGCGTGCGGAAGTACAAGACAGGAGCCGAAAAGTTCCAAGAATTCTTTCCAGAGACTAGATTGAGACTGAGCCAGGCGCGGGAATCAAATTCACAATCATACGGAAAAAAAAATCCTCAAATTTTCAGATTAAATGCAAATTAAGTTAAATTTAACTACAACATTATACAACTTGGAACTGGAGGGCAAATGCCCCGCAGAAAATCCCGAGCCTTAGCTGACCTTAAGGTAAGCTCATGGGCTCCATGTCTCCTCTTCTTACATCTTATTGAACAACGTTCCTCCACCATCCATGTCCATGGTAATTAACTCAGTTATGCTCTTTTCTATAGCTTGACCTCTCTGCCTGACCTGCTAACCATGAGAAGCCTGATAGTCTTCAACCACTTGAACGACATTGTGTACCTCAACTGCTCGCCAGCCTTTGTGAAGCATGTGGCAGAGCAGGCCAAGGCCCAGGGCCTCGTCTCCTCAAAACATTCCTCATTCTACGCCGTACGTAACTCATAAATATATTTTAATTTCTCCTGTCCAATGTTGACCTCTGACCTCCTCCTTCTAGAAGGGCCCCAGCCCCGCCCTCATTGACCCCAACATCCTGATCCAGCTCTTCTCCCCCCTCGTCACCTCCCACCGGTTCATGAAGGACCAGTTCGGGAACCCTTACAACTCTGTCCAGACTCATGACGGGACCAAGATCGTGTTTCAGGACGTAAGGAAAGGTCACAAGGTCACGGGTAGCCTCTTACCCCCTTTTTGTTACTTTCCGCAGTACATGGGCTTCCTCTTTATTCGGATCGGACGGGACGAGGTCCAGTTCCTCCGCCGGGCTCTCGGGGTCGCCATAACCTTTGTCACTTACGTGGTCGGACCCGACGTCGCTCTGTAGGCTCCCCCTGAAATAGTTGTCCTCTGTCCGACTACCTGTATACAGATTGATATTGATATATGTGTTGACCCCATTGACCTCTGACCTTAGCCTCAAGACTTCCAAATACCATTCTGAGCTCCTGGACAGCCTGCTCGAAACCTGGGCGAGGCTCTACCTGACGGACCAGGCCTTCCTGATTGAGGCCGTTGAGCAGATGATCCTCAACATCCAGGTCAGCTCGAGTCTAGTCAAGTCCCTGGAGACGGCGGCAGGGAAGGTCAAGTCCTACGGAGCCGAACAAGTCCATGCCATCCTCTTCCTGGAAACGAAACTCCTTAGCTGGTACTCGACCCGGAGGTCATATCACTTGACGGCCCAGGACCTCCTCTTTCTGCTAACGCTCTGTCAGAGGACTTGGCCTGGAAGGAAGCGGGGCAATGACAGGGGGTAAGCCGGCTTTACAACTTCTACCCTATATTTAGAAGTTCTACCCAGTGCTTCATAACCTTTTCTACAAAGTGTTACATAACCTTGTTCTGCCAAATGTTAAATAACTTTTTCTACCAAATCTTACATAACTTTTTCTACCGAATGATACATAACCTTTATCAACAACTTATAATATTTTCAAACTCAAGTTCACAACTCCTACCCAAATCGCCGATATTAGCTACATTATTCTCTACTACCCAAATTTTTCAAGCCACTTTTTTTTCTACCCAAATAAGGAGTTCAGCTGGGCTGCGGTCCGACTCCTCAGTCACGGATGAGGACGACGACGATGATTCCTGCTCCTCCTCACTCGGCTACTTTGACTCCACTGAGAGCTTGGCAGAGGTTCTGGAAGAGGATGCAGTTACAGGTAACTCTTGACACCATAACCTTAGGTGACCCTTGATCTTAACCCTCATCTGACCCTTCCCTAGACTTCTCTGTGATGAAGCACTACTTTATTCTACTCAAGTCGGGCCCATCCCTCGTCCCCCACCGGGTCCACATTTCCTTGATTCAAGAAGGGCTGTTCCTCGTCCTCGTCTCTGAGGTGAGTCCCTTGAGCCTTCTGAGGTCTGACCCTTTGTCAGTCCCAGTTCAAATGCCCCCTTTCCCTTTGCAGCCTCTGACCAGCGGCCTCCCGACCGTCCTCATCTCCTCGCTCCAGCTCTTGAGTGAGATAAGTGAGAGTCGTCGCGACGTCCAGCGGGACAAGGTATACTTTGAGGCCCTTGAGTCCTCCCTGAAGCGGGTGGCGGAGTGGCTGAAGCGGCAGAAGGGGTCAGCCCTTAGAACTGAGTTGGGGTCAAGATGGGACCGCCTCCGGCTCGGCTACACCTTGTACTTGAGGACCAAAGATCCGATCAGCCTCCAACTGGGCCCCCTGACAGACATCTTGAGAGAGGCCTTCCGGACTTACTTCGGTGAGCGGGAGGCCCTGCGCGGGGTCACGGAAGCTCAGCTCGGGCTCATCCAACGAAGGGTCCAGAATGACACGCTCGACTACTGGGACTTTCTTAAGGTCAAGGCCTCCCGGAACACGACGCTGGGGTCCAAGAACAGTCTCACCATTGACAAGTACTTGGAGGAGTTCCCGGGACTCGTCCACTTTATTTATGTGGACAGGAATGGGAGTTGGGTCACCATGCCGGCCCTTGACCTACCAAGAGATCAGGGCATCAGGTTGACCAGGAAAAAGGTCAGCAAGAGGTCTAGCCAATTTTGGCAACTTTTTTTACAACGTAATAAGTTTTTTTCTACCCTGTAATTTCTAGATATGGGACATGGTGACCTTTGCCCGGGAGCATATCCAGCAGGGTCACTTCTCCCTCATGTGGAAGGACAGTGCGTTCAACTACGCCTACTTCCTATGGTTCGAGGACTCTTCAGTAAGTGACTCTAACGGTACCTTAGCCTAGACCTAGACCGTTTGACCTTAATAGATTTGTCACGCAGGGTCAGGCGATTCGGTCCAAGACCTCACCGGGCCTACCTTGGGACGGTAACTGTCTCCCTGGGATCCTGAGTGGGGATTTTTACAGGTAAGGGACACGACATAAGGCCATAAGGTCCCTAATTACCTTAATGACCTCTGACCTTCTAGGCGCCTGGTGACGGAAGTGTTCCCGGCCCCTTTGGCCTCTCGAGTCCGGTGCCTGGAACTGTTCTGCATTCATCTTGGTCTCGCCACTTCCTCATGCGTCCTTGAACACTCTAAGCGTCTCGCCACGACCATCACTGAGGTCACCGGGGCCGAGTTTAGTCCGGCCTCGTAGCTTCAAGGAAATAAGTCCTCCATAGTCGATGTTTGCAATGAATTTATATATTTTTTAAAACCAAAATTGTGGGTTTTCATTATCAAAATTGAGTGGAAAATATTCTCAAAATTAACTAGAAAATATTATAAAAATTAGTAGAATATATTATCAAAATTGAGTAGACAATAGTATTCAAATTGAGTAAGCATAGTATCCAAATTGGGCAGAAAATACTGTAAATTGAGTAGAGAATAGTGCCCAAATTGGGTAGAAAATATTGTAAACTTGAATAGAAAATACTGCACAATTGAGTAGAAAATATTGTCTTATTCGGGTAGAACTGTTGTAAGTCAATCAGATAAAGTGAGCCCAGGTTGAGTTCTTTAAGTTTTTGAATTTTTGTGAATACAAATTGCCAACCATTTTCTCCAGCAGCGTCACTAATTTATTTAATCTGAATAAAACTACGACAGACAGACAAACTTAACTTATCGTGTTTTACACAGCGCAGTGACGAGAAGCATAAAAAAGTTACTCAGTTTGGCTCACTATTATTGACGTTTTTTTAGTACAGTTTTTCTATTAATTGTCTTGTTCCTACTTGAACTTTGTCTTATATTCTCAGGATTATATTTTCCTTGCTGTTTGATGTACATGAACTCCTGATATTTCACCTCGGGCTTGCTGTCAAGTACATTTACAAAGCTAACGGGTTATATAAACCCAGAACTCATCCTGCTCAACAGCATAGCCGTGGTGCCGCAAGTTGAGTGCTTGTTGTCGCTGGGCGTTTGTTGGACGATTCAACAAGAGCCTCTCCAAATTTGTCTTGGCTTCCGCTGTTCCGAACAGCATGGAGCAGAGGAGGTTATAACTCACAGGTTCAGGCTCAGTCAATGCAATGCCTGCCAAGTTAATTTCCTTCAAGTGTGGGAACGCACTTCGGGTACTATACTGGAACCAATCCGGGCTCAGAGGCGCTTCCCAAAACAGTAAATCCTTCTAAGGGCGATTGGTTCCCTATGTGACCTTTCAGTGACCCATAACATGTCAAAATGTAGTCTTAGAGCTTTGAGGTCCATTTAAACATTGTTCAGGACACTTAGATATAAAAGTACAGTGTACAGTATACAAAGTTTCAACAAAATCAATCTGAGGGGGATTTGCAGGAACCTAGTGCGATGCCCTTTGTTACAAGGGTGTATCGTTGACTGCAAGTCGATCCTTTTTAGTAATTAAAATGGTATATGATGTTAATAAAGATGTTGTACTTATTCTAAACAAAGTCGTTAACGCTGGACG
Organism: Hypogastrura burkilli; assembly: GCA_034696285.1. Classification (NCBI taxonomy): domain Eukaryota; kingdom Metazoa; phylum Arthropoda; class Collembola; order Poduromorpha; family Hypogastruridae; genus Hypogastrura; species Hypogastrura burkilli. The sequence continues at coordinate 17,462 of JAQFZY010000278.1, forward strand.
GCGAAGGGTTTTTAAGGATTTAGCGAAACTTGAATTATGTAATAACTAAAATGTTAGCTTCGCTTCGTACGAGTCTTTGTTCAGTTCCTAGCCCGGAGCACTATATGTATACGAGCCATTCTGTTTCAGGGTCTTCATCAATATTGCTATGATTACTAAAACTTAGACAATTTTAATGCCTATTTACTTCCGCAAATGGGTACCTTCACCAATAGAATCCATATTTTTATGCAGCATTAAGTCCAAGTCATATTCGAATATAGTTTCTTGTACCAGGCCTGATCAAAAGGTGGGCACTACGTTTGCCATCCTATCTTTCTGTCTTCCTGCCTTCCTTTATGGACTTCTTGCTTTATTCCTTCCTTGTCTTACCGGCTTACTTCAAATTCCTTGCATTCCTCCGTTCCTGCTTTACTTAAAAATGCTTGCCTGACAGCCATGATACCTTACTTTAAATTTCTTGCCTTCCTGCCTTAGTTAGAAATTGTTCCAATACTTTAAAATACTTAATACAATACCTACGCTCCTGTCTTATTTAAACATGCTTCCCTTCCTGGCTTCCTTGAAAAATGCTTGCCTTACTGTATTTACCGCCTTACTTAAAAATGCTTGCCTGCCTGCGTCACAAATTCTTGCATCCTTGCTTTACTTTACATTTCTTGCCTTCCTTGCTTCCTGTCTTGCTTACACATATGCTCCCCTTCCTGGCTTCCTGTTTTACTTCAAAATCCTTCCCTTACTGCCTTACGGCCTTACTACAAAAATACTTATCTTCCTCCCTCACAAATTCTTGAATCCTAGCTTTACCTTACATTTCTTGCCTTCCTGACTTCCTGTCTTACTTAAAAATGCTTGCCTTACTGTCTTACGGCCTTACTTAAAAATTCTCCTATTCCTGCTTTACAACTTCCTGCCTCCTTACTTTCCTTTCCATTTCTTGCCTTACATCCTTACAAAATACCTTACCGCTTCACTTCAAATTCATGCCTTCCTTAAAACTTCTTGCATCCTTACCTTCCCGCCTTACTTTACGTTTCTTGCCTTACATCCCGACTACCAGTCCTGTAATAATTTCAAAACTAATCTCCACTTGCATACTGTCTTATTAAATCATGCTATCTTCCCAAACGATGCGTGAAAAAGGCCTCCAATTCCCAATTCCAATTATCCCACAATAAAACCTGATCTGGAATTAAAACTTGGGTTACACTGTTTTTTGCGTGGTGGGCCTGCGCTGGCTGTGAGGAACCTCTATCTCCCAATCCAAGGGGTTTAGCTTTGCAGACAACATGCACTAAACTTGTCCACCAGCTTTGTCTCTGTTAAATCCTACTCAGAAACCAGTTCAGGGCTTCGTAAGCCATCTGCTCTTCACTATACAGGCTCCTTTAGGGATCTAATAACCATTGGAAGTTCCTATTGTTTCTGCCCAGGTCCATTAAGATGCCTTTCTTGGTGAAATTCCTCCAGAGTCGCCTACCCCGATACACGGTCCAGATCCAGTTTTCCCTTCCTAGCAAGTCTTGACCCTAGTTGGAATTTTATATGTAATGTAATAATGCTCAATGGATGTGGATAGAATCAGAATCCACGTGGTTCATTGATTTTCCAAGTATTGCCCCCCCCCCCAAAAAAAATAGACTCTAGCCCATATTCATGAATGTAATATGTAAGTGAACAGACGGAGATGTTGAAGTTCGACAAAATTTGGTACGGTTTTTCTCTCTACTTGGCTCGTTCACAAATCATCTAATAAATTTGTAAATTATTTGTATAATAACTTTGCTTATTTTTGCACATTTGGCGTATGACTCGAAACAATTTGGTTTAAGGTGCAGTATTTATATTTAATGAAATTGTTTCATCAATTTAGATCCCGATCAAAAATGGCAAAGTCGAAAGACTCAAGATTTGTGTACTGGGCAAAAATGTACACTTTAGCCCATAGGCATAAAATATGTAAATGAGCCAATTATTGTTTGACACAAATCGGACTGTTTAAACAAAATATCTAACAAGTTTCCAAAACATATTTATTTATTTTTGCCTATCTGGCAACTTCAAAGCAAACACTTTTTTTTTAAATTGCAATATTTATATTTACTGAAAATCTTTTTTTTTTGCAATGTCAAATTCCGATAAAAAAAGGTGCATTGGAAAGAGTAAAAGTTAGTGTAGGTACTGTTCAAAAATATAGATTTTAGCTTTCCATGAAATGTAGCCAGGAGCAAATGTAGGCTTTGGACACACAGCTCACCAGTGTCGCATACTTAACTAAAATCTGGAGAATTATATTCATAATAATTTACTTTCTTGTGCTTGCCTATCTCTATCTGGCGTATAACTTCAAAACAATTTTTAAAAATTTGTAATATTTAAATTTGCTGGAATTCTTCCACTTTAATGCGAAGGCCAAGGAGAGCGAATTCGCAAAGTGGACGGGTGCATATCAAGTAAATTCGATAATTACATATGTGATATATTTATTTGTTATAGACTATCCAGCGTATAACAACTTTTGTGCAATTTCAGATTCAGATAAAAAAGAATTGCAAATTCCAAACATATCCAAATTTATATACCAATGTGGACGTCACTGAATATGGCCGAACTTTAAATTTATAAATTATATTGATAACAAATTTATATATTTTTGCCTATCGGGCGTATCCTACTTCAAAATAATATGAACATTTTCCAAAATTTATATTTGCTGAAATTCTTCCACTTTTTTTCAATTTCAACTTCCGACTCCGCCAATATTCATTCCATGGCCGACCTGAGTTATAATATTTGTCCAGCATCTAGATTTGTTCATTTATATACAGTTTTGGGCTAAAATGTATATTTACTTTTGGAGCGGAATTTAATCCAAACCTGATGGGTCAAATAATGTTTCTTCTGTTTTATTTTAAATCCACATGAAAGTTAAAATATTTATTTAAATTAATTTAACTGAAACCCTTTACGCCGTCTAATGAAATATATTTTAGCTGAATATCATATGTGTAAGTTAGGTTCATTAGATCTTGTAGTGAAAAGCGTTCTACGTTGTATTTTATGCATATAAATGGGCTAAAAATCTGTGTTTGCGGAAGCAATGATTAAATGTAGGACACTTTCTGTACAGAGACAACAACCTTCCAGTATTTTAGGGCCAATGTGCCTGTATGGTACGCTAATTCGTACTTAATGGAGTCCTGCTAATTATTCAAACACAATTGCAGTTCATGCTGGCCAATAAATTTTTTTTAATCAAAGTCAGAGACTTTGGCCTTAAGCTTAAGTGTGAAAACCCTTGTATACGAATAGGAACTGCAGGGCAAAAAACGCACGTGGAGGCCTATTTAGTATGCGAGTTTGTGTACGGGGTCCCAATGCATTGTGCTGCATGCAGAGCAGGCCGCCGGTCTCCTAATACTCCATTCTTGTAATAATATTATTATTCAATTGTTGGGAGTCATTGAATTACTGCCTATTCCCAACCAGCGGGTTTCAGGTTCTAAATGGAATATAAAGGAGAGCCTGACCGAAACCGCGTTATTTTGCATAATTTTTACAATAAAAAAAGTACTGAAGTTAGTATTAGTGATACCCAGAAAATACGGACTTCAGCAGATAAAATAGGCAAACGTAAATACTAATATAGCTGTAGCTGTAGGACATAAGCAAGTCAGTACCTATTCTCCAAAAGTTACATGTAATCAATTTATAAAATGATAATCTCTATAATAAATTTATTATTTTCTCCTCTCTGGCGTATAACTTCAATATGTATATTTGCTGAAGTTCTGCCACTTTTTTTTAATTTAAAGTTCGGATCAAAAGTTGCTATATTTGTATTTGTTGCAATTTTCCCACCCTTGCAATTTCAATTTCCTGTCAAATGTTGTCATATTTATATTTGCTGAAATTCTGCTTTTTTTGGTAATTTCAAATTACTATAAAAATTGAAATATTTTTATTCGCTGCAATTTCCAATTAAAAAAATTCCAATATTTAAACAATATTTAAATATATTGAGTTAAATTCTTCCGCTTTTTGCAATTTCAAATTTCGGAATATAAATTACAATATTATTATTTGCTGAAATTTTGCCAATTTTTGCAATTTCAGGTTAAGATCACCAATTACAATATTTATAAATATATTTCCTGAAATTCTGGCACTTTTTGCAATTTGAAGTTCCTGTCCAAAATTGCAAATTCAAGAGACTTAATACTAGCATCCTGCCCGAAATACCGAACGAGAGCCATATTCTTTCGTCTGCATGTCCATATTTGTTTTCGCATAAAAGCAATATTTTTTGGGCAACGATAAATACAAGTCTTATTCAGACGGATAGTATGAAGGCCTAACCGCCTAAACGCCGGAACACAACAGCAATAAAGTTGATTCTTCCATAAGGATAGGAACGGATTACGCTGGAATTACATGTTTATACGGCGTAATCGTTTTTTCGGGATTTATTATCCTCTCCAAAACCAATTTGTCATTTTTGCCATTTAAATTATACTTTATGTAGCATTTGTCAAATTCAAAATAAAATTACCATTTATATGTAATGTATGTATCAAATATTGTACTAGGCAGTAAATTAAGGTCTGGGTTGTGGCATACAGCTCTTTACGGTATAAAAGGGGCCTGGCTAAGGAATAAGGATTATTGAATTATAAATAGTTATAGGTTTTTGTACAACTACAGATATACTTGGGCAGTGGATTGGCACCAGCAGCAGCATCCGGATCCTTGAGCATTTCGGATTCAGTAGTATTTTCTTTGTCTCAGACCAGCGTGGAAAGCTCTATTGTGGGATAGGAGGACTCCGGAACCAGGAACCGCTTATTTGTCTTCTCCTGTAATATTGCCAAATATTCGCGAAATGGTAAAATTAGTTTAATTGAACAGTAATTATAGCTTAATTTTGCAACCAAATACAGATACGCTTTTATTGAGCACTATTCCGCTAATTTACTGTTGCTGGATTGGATAACGTTAGGTTAGCTAAGATTTCGGCTGCAAAAAAAGTATTTTGCAGAATATTAGAATATTATATATCACTTTCGCGAAAATCTATTTTCCTGATTCCTCCAATGCATCACACAAGCCGTGCTACAAATGACGACTCCATACAAAGAAGAAGCTACCCCGTTAACGAACAATTTATACAGAAGCTAACTTTTGAATTTGCAAAGGGCCCTAAACTATTTTCGTATTTTGGCACAACCCACCTACCTGCTGCCACGTGAAGACATGGTAGATCATCGCACAGCCGCCGAAAATAATGGCGAGCCCTACGCAGGCCGTGGCAATGAGGGCCGGGACCGCAAAGCTGAGATGCGTAAAGGTGTAGAGAACAATGGCGGCGAGAAAGAGGGGGATGGAGAGGAAGAAGCCGCCAATGGCCACGCCGCGGATCACCGTGACGCGGTGCAGGAAGCTCGTGGTGCCCGGAGACCCTGGAAATAATGAGGGAATGAGACCAATCAAAATAATCCTCTCTTATTACTCCCCCTTTTATTTGGGGAATTTTCGGCATTTACCTGAAATTGCGAAAAAGTACTGGGCCGACGTTACTAGGAGCACACATAAATTAATGGAGAGGCCCATGGCGGCCAGGCAGAGCGTCACTTCGTACATTAGCTTGAACTCACTGTTACTTCCGCCCCCTGCCCCGAAAAAACAAAAGACAATTATTAGATAAATCATTTACGAGCAGAGGCTTCAATTGTTACAGAATCATTTTGCACAGAGGCTTCAATTATTACAGAATCATTTCCTTAATGACACGGGGCGGGACTTTCAGCACGCCATGGGAAACTATTAAGTTATCAAGGCCTAATGGGTGCTAATGACTGGAAAAAAGTAGAAATTCGCACAGCGGTAACTAGTACCTTTGTACCACGAAATACATATTAGCTCAGGTTGCGCTTTAAAAAAATATTTGAATGCTATGTTTTTCCGCCAAAAATCCATATTTTTGTGCAAAATTGAATATAAGGCGTACCACTCATGTTGAGGGGCCAGACGATCTTGAGTAGGAATACGAGGGCATTTAGGGCCAGGAGGAGGGAGAGGACTGAGAGGAGGGACAATGACCTTAGGACCCCGTGACGATATAGGGCCCCAGCCGAACTGGCAGCTGTGGTGGAGGAGGAGGAGGCGTTGATTGGCTGCTGGGCACTGTTGTCCCCGCCTCCCGCCGGCGGCGGTGAGCCAAAGTACGCGCTCCCATTGGGCTTGGGATGGAGGGGAGGCTCGTCTTTGGGCGGGCCCCGGGACAGGCGGGAGGAGTCCAGGTAGATGCGGGAATTGTGGATACTCGGGTACGACTGGTCCAAGTAACCTAGGCAACGGAAAATCTGGAATTAGTAGTCAGTGTCTGACTCATAGCTGGGCGCTAAGCTTGTCCTGCCAGCATTCCTTTGGACTTGTCGACGTATTGCATTCCTTCACAATTCTTGCTTTGTTTTTTCCTGCCTTCCTTGAAAATGTGTTCCTTCCTTGATAATTCTTGCATTACTGCCTACCTGCCTTACCACATTCCCTTGAGTTTCTTGCCTTAGTGTATTCCTGCCTTACTTCACAATTCTTGCCTTCATGTCTTAACGCTTTCCTTTGGACTTCTTGCCTTACTGCCTTATAGATTTCTTGCGGGCTTTATCCATTACCGCGTTCTACGGGATTTCCTGCCTTCCTGCATTTGCGCTTTACTTTGGGCTGCTTGCCTTATTGCCTGACAGTTTTCCTGTGTAAGTTTTGCCTTACCGCCTTCCTTTGGACTTCCTGACTTTTTGCCTTAACGCCTTCCTGTCTTACTGCACAACTCTTACTTTCCTTTGAACTTCTTGCCTTCCTGCCTTACCTTAAAAGTCGTGATATGACAGTAAGGCAGAAAGGCACGAAGGCAAAACGCCCATCTTTGGTCCGCCTATACCTACAGTATAAATAGAATACAATCTCCTTACATGTTTCAACTTACTTTGACTATGAGGGGGCGGTCCCTCTAAGAACCGCGTGGGGTCGAGGACGGGACGCGGCGTGTGGAACTGATGGGACTGTTGTGTGAGGTGCTGGAGGGACGTGTCCCCGGAATGGGAGGAGCTTGTGAGGGGGTGGGGGGTCGGCCCGCCCCCCGTCGTCCCATACTGGCTTATGGAGTGCTTCAGCATGACTCTTAATTAAGGATTATGATAAAACGTGTAAGATTACATAATCTGAAAGTAAACTATAAAGTAGAGTGCATATAATAATTCTTTAAATTCATTAAATTAAACGGCTTCTAATCTAATAAGTCATATTTACTTAAATGATATAATTACTTACGTACCTATCTTACAGAAAACAAGCTTAGGTTTGGTATTCTCTGTGATAGTGCTTTAGGCAGTACTACCTAATCAGTATTTTTTAAGCTTCGTTTTCGTTCTAGTACCACCAGCCATTTGAAATCAACTAATTTGTGACCGGTCCATATATGTAATTTCTATTGGGCGTATTATGTCAGCATAGGGACAACAAGCTTTGTGGTCCATAATCTGCCCTTCTTTCCAGACAAGCGCAAATCTTAAGCCTACATTGGTACATAGATAATGAGGCACTGACAAGAACAAGATCATTTTGGAATCAAGAGTCAGGATCCTGGATCGTATCACTCCCACGCGGGGAAAAACCACAATAGTGCTCGGTCCATCTCTGTATCTAATATCCAATACTCAGATCCTATACAAGTCAGGTGTATCCTATATGTTACATCCCAACCCCTAAATCGGTCAATGGGCGTTGAAAGCAGCCACTAGCCGATATGATAGTACGAATTTCTGAAATTTGACTGCAGTAGTAACCTAACCTGACCTAACCTGACCTAAGTCAGTCTAATCTTTCCTAACCTGATATTTAGTATCATTTGAATTAGGTTAGGTTAGGTTACCTCGAAGTTTTGGGGTAAGGGTTGGTAGACGTTGAGAAAAAAGAGCCCACAACTAGTTGTGGCTGTTTCGGTTTTGGTGTATAACATATACCTACACATTAAATTGAGAAGCATTCAATATTAGCGCTGCACAAAAAATATCGACTTTAGAACATATGCAAATAATATGCACACCCAAACTGAGTCATATTTAAGTGGCTTACTTGCATCTAGATTTAGTCCTTTCCATACTTTGTTTCCGGCTAAAATCCATATATTTGTTTAAAATTAAATACAATCGATTTGTCCGTATCTACTATGTACATGTTAGGTCAGCTTGTCAATAAGTCCAGACGAAACAATGCATTGCTGAAAGGACCACAGTATAATAGGGCCAGGTGTTTTGTCTCAGGCAGGCTCAACCGGCTACATTTCATGCTCTAGGTATTATATTCCCTTGGCAAACGATTAGGAACCAGCCAGGCCCTCCTGATATCCACATCCACTTCCATGTTTCCCATATGCACAAAATCCTTACAATTGCAATACAATATCACAAGCTGGTACACCAGCAGCCTGGTAACGTAAGTTCCATATTGTATTTCCATTTTGAATTTGAGGCCGAATCCAAACATGACACGGACGCATGAACTGTATACGTACAAGTGGTACAGCATACAACGGACAATATTTATTATGCAAGGAAAACAATGAGTCGTCAGGTACGCCCTCAAGAAACGAAGTATAACATATAAAGAGCCTATCTCATCCCGAATATGAACACATCATCCCCCAAACATCCCATTGAAACATTCCACGGAAGAAACGGTGAATTAATCCGCACAGGCAGGCTCGAGGCTTGGGATTTTGACTATAAGCCGTAATTTGATGACACATTGAACTTGAGTCTTGAATCATAAATCATGATCATGACACACACAGTGATTCGTATTCGGCTTGTATTAATGGTAAGCCAAATGAATATGAATAAATCTAGATGTTAGCCCAAAAAATACGGTATTGGGTCCGAGTACAGAATAATGTGTCTAACATCTATAGTTGCTCATTTATATATTTTTGGGGGGTAAAAGTTATAATTTTCCGAGAGCTCTCATATTAAGTCACTCGTATTTTACGTAATTTGCAGCTACACTAAACAACAAACCTACCAAGCTGTTCCAGTACTTATAAATTGAATTCGGACTAAGCAATTTTCAAACAGTTTTCAAACGACTCTAATTTGACACATTAAAAAAAATCACAATTCACATTTTGGTAAATTAATTTACCTTCAAGCTGACTGCGAGTTTGGGGAACTTATGGGAGCCGGGCCGGGCCCTAGGAGACTCCTGCCCATTTTGAGCTCCGAAAACTCCGAATTTTAGCTATAAGGCTTCCCGCATTTTTAAGCCCCTAGTTTCACTACGCACCGCACTGACACTGTCAGACAGACGGACCACTCTCACTCCCTCCTCAATGATGAGTAAAAGTGAGAAATTCCGGGGAGTAAATAATACAAAATATTTATTAGGCAGGGCTCCCCTCGGACTCTATAGCACTAGCTACGATACCAATACAGGCAGGACCTCCTCCCTATAAGCCCTCAACCCTAATCTGAAATACCGGGCTTGCCTTTACCATCCCTACAATACAAAATACAGGAGGACCTATAGCCTAGTCCTATGTCTCTCCCTCCACTATTTACACCGTGTATTTTGTCTGTTAAACCTTCATCTGTCGTCGACCAGGGAAAGGGCAGAAGGCAGAAAGGGAAAGGGTATCGCACAAAGTAATCACCCACTCCCTCTCAGATGGATTTTGCTCAAACTTGGTATAATTGTATATCACAGTATCCTGAAGTATGTTTAAATGGACCTCAAAGCTATGACATCTTGACTCTCAAGCTGAAGGGTAACTGAAAGGTCACATGGGGAAAAAGTCGCCTTCAAATGACTTGCTATACTTACGGATCTTGACCACCTGAACAATGTTTAAATGGATGTCAAACTCGTAGGTTGCCCCCTTGAACCTCTAAGGGTCAACCATTCTATTTACCCGATTACAATTTGGTGACCAGTAGAGGGTCAAGGGGACAATCTACGACTTCGACATCGAAATATTTAAACATTTTTCAGGAGGCCAGGATCTGGAAGTTTGGCCAAGTTTCGGCCAAATCCATCTCAAGGCAATTTTTTCCGTAAATGACCTTTCCGTTACCCATAGAAGGTCAAGATGTCGTCTTGGAGCTCTGAGATTTATTTAAACATGGTTCAGGATATTGAGATCTACCAGTATACCAAGTTTGAACAAAATCCATCTGAGGATGATTTTCTGGGTACTTTGTGCGATATTCTTGGTTTCTTATTTGGACCGAATACCGAGTTGTGCGTTTACGGAAATAAAAAGGAAACACATTTTAAAATGTATTTTCATTTGAACGCCACTCACAGGAAATGTTATTTCTAGTAATATTGGGTTTATTTACACAAAGATTTTAACCCGGATTGGTTCTTTCGACGTTAGTTTATTATGTGCATTTAAAAAACTAGAACTACGATTATTTTGGGGAACAGGAACATAGAACACGTAAAATGGTGCTGTATAGGTATATTAATTTTATATTATTAATGACCGCTATGTCATTTATGGGAACCGTTGGACATGTCTGTCTGTCTCTCCGTCACCCACTGGAAAACGTAGACGGGCTCAAATTTTACCAATTCTTTTCTCGAACTAAGTCACTATTATTTTTCATTTTCAAAAGGCCTATTGTTTATCTTCTAAATAAACATTTACGAAATTTTTATATTCGAAGTCTGTATCAACTATTATTTAAAGGTGAAATATTTAAGTAAATATTTTTCATTTTACGCATAGGCTGAAATATTTGAAATATAAAAAATAGATTTTGATATGTTGACTTAAAACTGAAGGTGTCTAATCTTGACATGTTTTACATCGATTCTGGAATTATCTAGGATTTTGATTCTGAATCCGATGTAAGTTTATTTTTAAAAAGTGAAATAATCTTAAAATCCGAATTTTTGGGGGCCAAAAATGACCTGAGTCAAGTTCGAATATAAATTTTTTATGCGGACTAATAATCTTTATCCCAACATTTCATACAAAACTCACTTTTTCAGCTAAATCTGAGATTCGGGTTGTTCCTCCGGGTCTGAGCGGCATTTTTCCGGAAACGACCTTCAAATTTGGATTCAGCCTTAAAAATCAGTTAGAAATCCGTCCTCAAATAATTTTGAGCCTTTTGAAACCCTTCTGCTCCAATGAGACAGAACTACAGAAATACAACTTGTCTTTATCCCGTTTAATACATAATAAATAAATTCCTGGTAATTTAGATCACTAGGTTAAGTCCAACCTATACTGTGGACTTCGTTTTTAACTAAACTGTCTGCAATAGCAAGTCTTCCTTAGTCTGGGGTGAATATTGTGGAGAGACTTCCAACCTGTGACAGAATTGCTACTAATCAGTATCAGCGATTACTTATCTTATTACTTGCATGTTCAGAATGCTGAAAAATGAATATCTCGTCACTAACAAATATTTTGGTGATACTTTTCCGGGAATTGTCGTGAACCCTCCTCACTCCTAATTTAAATCCCATGCCATGCTAATAGCATAGGCCGAGTCGAGTGCAGCAAATATATCAGAATAAATCCGGCAAGTACTTGTCCACTTCTGCCCTTGTATTCTCTGTGTTCTAGTGGACTGTGAAAGACGATAAGTTAGGTTCGCCTGTCTGTCTGTTTTAGTGAAAAGATTTATGGGCGGCTCAATTTAAGATGTAACAAAACAATTCCTAGTAGTACCTAATTATGCCTGAAATGAAGACCGTATTTTCTCCTCATAGTTTGTATACAGATTTTAACACAGTTATAACTCGTAATATACAGTAAACTGATAGTTTATTATCGTGTTTAGAGTAAAGACAACTACTGTTATTCACTAGTCTGAAAATTGACTCAAAATATCACAATAGTGTTCAGCAGGTGAAGTTCTTATCCTAATGGTCTCAGGCTAGAACGCTAAAAGGGTGATACCTACTAGTACTATACGCTATACGGTATTACTGCATTTCTTGAATTACAATTTATTTTCTATGCATTAGGTTACCTTAGTGACGACCAGAGACTATACATGTACCTATTACTACCTGTTTCCCTAATTGTAAGCAAACTATTATGACTAACATTTTCAGTAGCTATTCCTTCCGTTCATATTCCAGTTCAAAAGGACCACCGTCTACCTCTTCCACGTCCTATTGTTATATTTATTTAAGCCCACCTAATTGGGCCTCGGCCTCGGCCTTAAATACACGTAAATTGACCCCACTGTGAACTACCCGGCTGAATCCACAAGAAGAAGAATGTCGGGTTCGAGTCCCAATCCCAAAGCCAAGAAGGCCAGCAGGGCAGAGGCAGAATGTAGTTTCCGGTCTCTGCCAACTGAGGTACGTACGGTCGGATAACATTTAACTAGAATACTAATTGTACGATGACAGTATGACCATCTTTGACCCTTTCAGCTCGTGGACCTGATCCTCTCCAAGCTGAGCCTGAGTGACAAAAAGACGGCCCGCCAGGTTTGCTCCCTTTGGAACACAAGTATCGAATGGACGCTCCACTACAATTTTCCGCTTTCGTGCGCCACGCGACCCGCCTTCCAGGCCAGGGCCTACGAGCTCAGCAGGCTGACCGTCGACTTAGCGAACCTCTTCTGGCCCAAAGGCCTTTCTCCCAATGTCAAGAGTTCCCTGTCCTCCGTCCAGAAGATCCACCTGAACGCAAAGAAGCAGATCGATGGAGGGAAGAATGAGAAGAAGAACATGTTTGTGGACTACAAGGGCCTGAGGACTCTGCTTCAAAACTGCACCAGGCTCCAATGGCTGGAGATCGGTTTTGCGGGATTGGACTTCTTTGCGACGTCGAGTCGGTTGGACCTAAAGGGGTTCAAGTTGGAGCATCTCACCCAACTCAGGGTAGCTTTATTCGTCATGTCCTTCAACTTTGAAATATGCAAAGTTCAATTTCCCATTTTAATAGCCGGTTTTTGTCTTCAGATGTGGATCCATAATAACACGGCGACTGGGTTGGTTCTGGGCATGCTCCGTTTGGAAACGCCGAGTCTCCGGAAGCTGACCATAAACCGAATCAGAATTACCAAAGAGAACTGGGAAGTCTATGTGGCTATCCAAGCCTGTTTGGTTCGGAATAAGAAGACACTCAAGAGCCTGACCCTTCAGGATGCTGAAACAACTGTGACCTCCAGGTAAGACAGCGATACTTTAAACTAAAAACCGACTTATAACAAACTCAGCAAACGAGCAAGTACTATAATACTATGTAGTAGGTACTGGATTTAGCGTATGGGGAAATGGCCTCAGGTGGATTTGGCTGAAACTTGGTACACTTTTAGGTCTTGACCACTTGAACAATGTTTAAATGGACGTCGCGGTGTCAAAGTCGTGGGTTGCCTTCTTGACCCTTTACCGGCCAATCTGTGAATTAATTCCCTTGCCATAGCAAGTTGTTGACCTGTACCTGAAGTTTTTAGCCAATTACATCTGAGGGCCTTATTTCCCATATGTGACCTTTGAGTGACCTGTAGAGGGTCAAGGAGGTGAGTTGTGGCCTTGAGGGCTATTTAAACATTGTTCAGGAGGTCAATATCTATAATTGTATACCAAGTTTCAACCCAATCCAGTTAAGTGCCATCTGTTTCCCATGTACGTTCAGTGTTTAGTCCGATATACTTTTGCAGTCGGTTCTTACGGGGTTAAAATCCAGTTCATATTCTAAGCCCAACCAGGTCATATTGTGTCCACGTCCAGATCCAGATTGGGTTCATTTCCATACTTCGTCGGCAGCATTTAATATACTTTTTTGCTCCAGTGTTATTACCAAAGACCTGGACCCCAACCTGGCGACGGGCCTCCGGGACCTTAAGCTAGAAGTCCTTATGCTTGAACAATGGGCCGAGTGTAATGAGACACTTCCCTTCTTAAGCCACATCCTTGCCAATCAAACGGTGCTGCAGGAGCTCGACATCAACTCAAACAGCCCGGCCATCTACGGACCTCTTTCGGCCCTACTCCTTCGAAATCGGGAGACCTTGACCAAACTGAGCCTCGGGCATCCCTGCTCCGTGGACGTTGACTACGCCCTTCTGGCCCGCCTGCCGCGGTTGTCCCACTTTGAGTTCAACAGCTGTTGTAGCAGTCTGGACCTTGCCAACATTCCGCGGCAGATCCGTTCCCTGGTTTGGAACTCGTCTCTGGGCCAGGAATGGTACGAGGCGGACCGGAAGTTTCCTGACCTCAAGACCCTGACTCTGGATCTACGGGCCTTGGAGCAGCTGGAGCCCGTCCACTTGAGCATCCTCTGCCCAGCAGTCTTTGGATCTACGGAAAACAAAACGAGCCTGGACACGTTGTCTCTCGTACGGAACACAATGGAGATCGTGAGACAGCCACGGTGGGAGGAGGATATATATTACTTGGAAACAATAGCGGCCCTGGGGGCTCAAGGCTACGAGATTGACCGTGATGACGATTTTGTTCGTATCATAAGGCGCTAATTTTAAATGTTAACTAAGGGCCAGCCCCCTGTTCAAAATTCCTGGAATCTAATTGATCTGCTAAGAAAAGCACGGTACTTAACGTACAACACAATTGTTGGCGATTATATATTTTGAATTTGGGAGGGTCACAAACTAGTGTGCACTATTAGTAAAATTTCGAGTAAGAATACAACAGAATTAGAATTATAAAATATAAAGACAATTTGTTCAATAAACGATTGCTAGCCCATCATCAGTGAGTACTGTGAAAGGACATCGCCCGGAGTACCCAGGAGATCACCTTCAGATGGATTTCATTCAGATTTTGTATACTTTTAGATCTCAATCTCAGTGCCCTGAACAATGTTTACACACTACAAGTATACCAAATCCAATAAGACCGCACCCGTAGTTTCTGCTATTAAGAGCTTATTTTTGCGCTTGACTTTCAAGCTGTCTCGGGGAAAAGCTTTTGTTTTGGCCAGGAATACGATTACTAATGACTGACATTTAAACTGTCACGAATTGAGTCGACATCTCTCACCAATTAAAGCAGATTTCCTCACCAATTACAGCAATTTACTCGCCAATCAATCATTTGAAACTTATTATGAGCGGAAAAGTATTTATTCTACAATAACTAACGGAATAAAAATTGTCTTATTTGAGATACTTCAAAACCTTGGAGAGGGAATCTGCTCTAATTGGTGAGAGATTTTGAATGTAATTGGTGATCGTTTAAATATTCCTTCACTACTAAGGACGACGACATAAGACATAAGGATTGAGAGAGTTCCATTGAGAGGCTCTTGAAGCTGAAGGTCGGTTGAAAATCCGTTGAGGAATGCCGGTTTGGCCTCGTCAAAGGTCCGTGCTTCTGGACTCCGTACGGGGCTTTCTTGGTTATTAGCTGCATATAACAATACAAAGGACCAGTCTCTATTCACTCAGAAATTATGGCTTCCTAGTTAATATTATGAAAGATCTCCCCTCCCTGTTGGCCTACAAGGCACACTAATTATTTACCTGGAAACTGAACTCTATAGGCGGGTTAGGTTGTCTCATTTAATTCAGATCAGTTATTTATTTGGAACTTTGTTCAGTCTAAATAAATTAGTGATGTTAGTTGCCAATTAAGTATTCAGAAATATCAGTTTTTGGAGTAAAACGTATTTTTTGTTAATCGTTTTTATCCACCTGTACTTACATGGTGAGCTTTACAGAATTTGATGGTGAAACTGAATCTTTATGAATCCCACTGTATTCAGTGTTATATTTAACAACAAGTTATAAACGGAGTTCTGGTTCATATAAAGCCCGACCAAAATTGGTAATAATTTTAATTTGAAATACTCCGACACAAATGATACCTACATTGTTATTGTGTTCAGAGTAGGAGGTCTTCATAATTCACGAAATCCACATATGTGTGGATTCAGTTTTTTATCCATAAGTCAGCTACATTTTTTGTCTCATTAAATACCATGCTTTTTTATTTCTGCTCCAGCACGCATGTGATTATTTGTTAACCTAGAATTCCATAAATAGCTTATATTTTAAATCCCTGCAGCTTAGTAGCGTTTATATGGCTTCCATAATTCATTGAAATTAATGCTCGTGCTGTGCAAGAATTCATGATCGTAAATCAGGGCAACAATCCACCTACGAATCCCGGTATCCTCCTTAATTTAAAAAAATGTACTTTTTGTAATGCAAATTATACGTGTTCAGGTTTTAAGGTTCCAAGTTTTTTCAAGGGATGAGTGTCAAGTTCAAGTGTAGCCCTGAATTCATGAACTTAAAATAGTGAGAAGGCTGAAATTTTTGATATACTCGTACCCTTAGGTGGTCATATATCTTACAATACAAAAGTACAAGGGATAAACAATGGAAAGGGTCTTCCCCGATTATTCATGCTTCCTGAGCCCCTGACTGACTGGTCCCATTTTTGGGGAACAAAATATAAGTAAAAGGCATATATGATATGAATTAGTGCTAGAACCATGTTTTTTCTGTACATGAAAATAAGAATAAGGGACGCATTTGTTCCCATTGTATTCGGGATCTGCGGGGGCCCTAATAGTACAACTTGCTTCATGGTTCGTTGCTTACGTGGTTCTACCTGTCGCATGCCTATGTTAACGGTAGTTCTAATTTTTTGAATTGCATAGCTATAAGTGTATTTTTGTATTTATTTCCAAATTCCCATGCCGTTCAATATTTAGTATTTGCAGATTATTAAGGAATTCGTTATCCCTACTTGTTTCCGAAAGTTGGAGCGTGAGGTAAGCGGAAATGAAGGAATAGCTAAAAATTAGTGGAATAAAGTCGTTCGCTGTAGTCCAAACCAAACCTAATAATTTTTTAGCAAAAGCTACTTCGCATAAAATTATCTACTGTACTGATTTTTTTCTATGCATTTTATGCAAAATTCTATTTGTTACGCACCAACATGATAAAAGCTAAAAAATTAATGGACTAAAGTCGTTCGTTGTAGTCCAGCAAGTGCAAGTTTGCTTAATATGGTATAAAGCCAACAAGCCCGCGCTAACACGAACGACTAACTGAGTCTTCTAATGATTTCTAGGGTGCATGGACCACCATTATCCGTAGTTCAACTAAAACAAACGCAGCCATGGCCCATGCACGCTAGAAATCATTAGAAGACGTAGTTAGTCGTTCCGCGTTAGCGCGGGCTTGTTGGCTAGTCAAATGAAGATTTTAAATCTGTAATACAATATTCGACTAATAATATGTCAAACCACAGAGTTCTGAATTAGGTGGCTTGGGCCGGGCCGATTCTAACCTATATAAACACGTACGTACGTAAATCCAATACAAAATACAATATGTGTTGGTGACTGGAGTTTGTATGTTTGCCCGCTTCACTATGGATATTGTCGGGCTGAAAGTGTCCCATTTTTCGGCCTTCGGCAGGATCCCGTCTCGATCCCGAGCCTCTGCCACAGCATAGTCTCTTCAGTCTCTGGATTGGCGAAAAGTGTGAGATGTGCTTCGGTTTCCTTTTGTTTCGGTTTGACTTTTCCCTAAACCTCTGTTGCTTGTCTATGCTGTCCATGCCAATTGCCAATGCCCTATTGTTACTTCAAATCCCCCTAACGACGGCAGGGGCGTAGCGCACCAGCACTTTCGGGGGGTGTTGTCATACTCACGTAAAAACAATAATATAAATAAAGTTTTCAGCGCATAAATTAACTGAATATAAATTGGTGGTGAAATTTGGGACAAAAGTTGCCAGTAATTTCGATTAGGTATTAACATTTGCATTCGCATAACAAGGTTCTGGTCATACTACTTGTTTAATAAGTCGAAGCATTTGTGCGTAGGTTGGGTATACTTCACGGGGGTAGGTAAGTGTGTCCGATTGTTGATAACATTGTAAAATAATTTTTATTGAATGGTGAGTCATAATTCGAAAATTAAGCAATCCAAA
>JAQFZY010000279.1:0-35359 GCA_034696285.1 Hypogastrura burkilli
AAATAATAAAAATAAATCATCATGAATAAATCAATGTTGTAATAAAATGAATTCATGAAAATGATCACGGAGGACCTGAGACGGGACGCAAAAATTAGGCCTGGGTAGTTTGTTTCTTGTTTTTATCTTTCCAGTGCACTTTTAAGTTCAGGGTAGTCTGCTTTTTTTAAATGCATTTTTTATTTAAACTGAAATTGCCATATAGATAATTATACCTCGGAAAATTGGTCCAGACCCTTTCTTATCCAAGATTGATTCATGGAGTTGAGCTTATTTTTGCATTTTAGAAAAACTAAGTTGACCATCCAGTTGAAGATTTTCGACAGAGTCCCTTCATCACGATTGAAAACCTTTATTAGGTCAAACAGCCTGCTTGGGTAGGTCAACCTTCTTAGTAATTAGTAATATGCAGAGACCCTCAAGTCCTATAATTATACAAGGCAATGTTGATATTAAACGATTAGTTATATGTATATGTTAGTAGGCTTTGCACGTGGTAAATAGTCTATACTCTGTTCATTACTATATTCCCATATACGTCTATTATACATATACAATCTTGCCTGTGAATTTCGTTCGATCAGAAAGCTTGCAAATAATCGGTAGAATGAGGTTTTTACACAGTGTTCTAATTTCATGGCGACTGAAACGGAAGAGCCTGTGACATTCGACACCGCTGAATGTGTTAAGGTCAAAGGGCCTTCGTGTATGTAGTGCAGGGATCTTACCTGTTCTCAACTGCTTATTTTTTTCAATGTCCAATATTGAGTCGGAGTTATAATTCCTTTCATCCAAAGTCTCCTAATAGCCTTTCCTATAAGCAGAAGGAAAGCATGACTTATACGACTGAGATTAGGATCAATGTGTACTAATTCAAGATCCATTGTTAGTACACTAAGTTATATCTGTTTGATTACCTGTAAATTGCGTCATCTTATTCAGATCAAGAAAATGAAATAAGTTTGTTGACTATGAAATGAGCCAGTTTCTTCTTGAAGACCGCCAAAGAGTCAAACTTCCGAGCCGAAAGAATTTACGTGGTCACACGACCCGTAAATAGTGAGAGAGAAATGGGTTGCCATAACTATAATACGTAAGTCGCTTACGCGTAAAACAGCGCGTAGAACTAACCATTTCTACGTGATTATTTCTACGTGAAGGAAATTACGTGAATCTGCCATAAGTGTCTATTCCTATTCCTCTATTTTTAACGCCATTAAAATATAGCAGTTTACGTTGAGTCGGTCAATAGTGTCAACAGGACCTACAATGTGTACAGAATTGAGCCCGCACTCATCCCTTGCTTCCTATCTATGTACATACATACATAGTAGCCTATTATGGGTAATTACTTATCAATAGAATAGGAACATGAGCTACAGGCTGTGGACTGGGTGGGAGGAAGGCCCGGAGTCGAGATTTAATATTCCAATGATATTGTTGTGGCTCTGTGGATGGGACGGGATGTGTAATGATGATAAGGTCCGGTATCTCCCTCCCTACTCATTTTTACGTCCATTTCGCATTGTGGAGGATCAGGAGAGGATAATGGAGCTAAGTTGATTATGTCCTCTCTCGTTTGTTTTTTAAGGGATTGGCTTCTGATTCCTGAATAGGTAGGCTAGGCCCCGGCGGTGGTGTGTAGTTAGTTAGGACGGACTGGGTTGGCTGGCTGATGGACGGCGTAGGAATGACGTGTTTTTTTGGCTAACGGGACCCTCTTCCGCATTTGGGACTCCGAGAACCAGGAAGTGCCTGAAAGAAAGAGGAGGAAAGGGTCAACGACCGGCTACGCCTTGTGGTTACGACGGAAAAGATGAGCCTCCCAACAATCCACCAAAGTCCTGGCTTAATTCCGCTCTCAAGCAGGCTGAGTCGGAATGGGAGGCACAGATCCTCCTCCGCCCGCATCTCCGGTCTCTACATTCAAATCAGAACCCTTTACTTTTGACTCCGACTCCTCAATGTGACGCAATACGAGTCCAGGGCCCGAACTGCTCTAATCATGACACTCCATGAGACCGGTCGCAGAACTGGAGCCGGCCAGGTAGCCTCTGGATCTCCAACTACATACAAACCAAAGAGGGACAGATCAGTTAATGGAGGTATGCATGGCTCCACACATGGACCCAGACTACCGTATCTCTACTCATGATTACGTAGAGCATGAAAGATCCAGATACAGCTTTGCCTAAGGGTTAGATTCTGGATTTGGATCCTCTGAGAACTCCTGAGTATTCAGAGGTAGGGAATTCTGGATCATCGCAAGAGCCTATTAATATGCACTCTTCTGTTTCCAGTAGAATGGGAAGGAAGTTGAAGGGCTGGTCCTTTCCTGAGTCCACCTCAAGAATGCCTAGGCCTATTATCTATGGAGGAATCTTAATTATGGACCACAGCTGCAGACCCTTCAGCATAGATTACTTCCTCTCTGTTGAGAAATATGGAAGACGAAGTGTATAGGAGTTGGTACAGTTTGGGCAGATCAATGTGATACTTTCAGGCTCCGATCCTGGGATAAATATGAAGGTTTAAGGACAATCCAGGTTTTGAGTAAACGAAGCTCCTCCTCCGGTCCCCTTTTTTATGCATTACTACTTGAAAAGAGATATAAGATTAATGGGGCCCAATTTATTCCTTCAATTTCGATTCTGGGCTCTGAAAGCCGTAATCCGAGCCCTGAGCAAAAGCCTCAACCTGAAAACTGTCAATAGAAATCCGGTAGATTGAAGTCTAGAATTACCGTGTCCTCGCCGTACCTATGAATTAGGACTGTAAATATTACAGGGACACTAAAAGGAAAGTGAAACTGGGGACGGGAAATAAAAACACGGGAAATCACTCTGGAGGCTCTCACAGTTTTGAATAGGCTCTTACAAAAAGGTTGGGTTCTTTGACCTTGGTTCACTTATAATTTCTTAAAATAATCTTCCCTTATTTTATGACACTTCTAGTTTCTGGTGAAGGGCCGAGCAGGGCAGGTACTCTTCCAACCCTATTCTGCCCTTTGGCAGGCCAATGGGACATCGGACCTGCTGGAGCCCAAGAATCAACAAAAGAGACCCTTTCCAAAGAAAAGCGATAGGAGGGTCGGGGAAGGCTAAATATATTTTAATGTGTTGGGATATTTGTGGATAATTAGGCGGTCGACGACATTTGAGCGGTATTTTGGGATTTCTACTTTCCATGCCCACGTAAAGGCTGGGACTTGTAAAGAAGGGTTGGCTCATATCAGTGGAAGGGTCTTAAATTTACAAGGGCTGGTTTGGGGTCATCGGTCATCGCCTCCGTCCTAAGAATAGTTCATGTATTAGAAAGTTGGCCCATCACGTGGGCCAACTGCCCAAAGGGTTCCTTGGGCAAAGTCCCACTTCTTTTAGACTCTAAAAATATTGGGAAGTTGGGTGGAGGGCCCAGGATCGCTCTTTTAGAACGGAAGAGCAGGAAGCCGGAACGCATAGTGCCGCATTACTGGTGGTAGGACATAGTCCTAATGAAGAAAACCAAGAGTGGAGCCGAGGCTTACTTTCTGTGATTTAACGGGGCTGGTGGGGCCAGGAAAGGAAATGAAAAGGAAGGAATTGGCAGAATTGGGAGGGATGACTTGGTGGCTCCAATGACTTGGTACTCCACTCCTCGGCCAGGAAGAATTAGGAAGATTTAGCTCCGTAACGGAACTCCTCCGTCACGCGCCCGCTCTCAAGCCTTATGTAACCGAGCCAATGACCTTCCCGTGAAAATCGAAACTAAAAACGTTGTTCTCAGGCCCAGTACAATGGTCGTCGTAGTTAAGGGCGGCTGAGGGAAGGGGCTCGGATCAGAACTATGCCTGATGTTGGACTATGAGCTGGGACTTGGTTTGATATGAAGGGGCTTGCCAAGTTGGTCATTGAATCCTCGGCTGCTGGTGGTGGTGGTGGGGAAAGGGTTGGAACATTGTTGTTCCTGGGCTTCTTACCGCTATTCGAAGGAGGCAGGCTCTGGTCCATGCCCAAGGAGGGATGGAAGTAGGAGAAAGAGGTTCCCTAAGCCCCATAACAACGTGGACGGAATGGTACCTGTCCGGCCACTCCTGGGCCACTCCTGGTCCCCAACAATACGGGGACCAGGGAAAGGGGCTTGGGGGTCTCCTGGATCCTCCCTTCCTATTGTCTATCTCGGGGGTGGCAATAACTGTTAGCCTTGGCAATGAATCCCTACCTGTTCAGTTCATCCTTGGCAGTGGACCCGCCCGCACCTACGGTCCTCGTCTCTCCCAAGCAGCCCATGGCAGGCCCACTCAGGCCAAACTCATGACCCAACTCAAATAAACAATAAGCAGAAGAAGAAGCCGAGACCCAGTTTCCGACCAGTCCCAAGAACCCTACCTTGTTGACACCTGCTTCGGCTCCTTCCTGGGACTCGGAAGTGGAAAGTGAGGCCAGGCAGGCCTGTGAGAGTGGAAGTGTGTGACAGCCTTTGGCTCCTCATCCAACTTACAATTGTCCCTCCCGTGAGCCTCCAAAATGCCGAAGATCTTCCTGATCAAGAACCGCCTGCTCCAGCAGCAGCAGCGCCTCCTCGAGAGTCAGAAGCAGCTGACACTGGACATACAGGCCGACGAGGTCGAGATCGGACACCACCATGACAATCCAAAGGCCCGAATCTACCCGGAGCCCATGAGCCCCGTCTCCGATCAGCCCCTCTCACTCGTTGTCCACAAAGGTACGTCACTATCAATTCCAGCACAGTTTCTAACAGTAAAGAGCCTGATATCCTAATTACTCTCCAGTATATCAACTTCACGTTCCGCCCTGCGTCTTAAAACTATACCCCCGCATACCATCACATCCAGCCGTATTTCCAAACTCATCTTTTCTCCGCATTATCCAATAACGGCCTTTCTGGGTCCAATACACCCTAATAGCCTAGGTCCATCCATATTATTCAGTTTTTAGGGGCTCACAATGGCCATACGCTATTTATCCTTCCTTGACGTCAAGTAGGAGGCTCATCCTAACAATTCCACTCTTTTATGGGACAGCCAAAAAGGTTTATGACATTTTCAAGGGTGTCATTCATTTTTTAGGTATTCAATTGTAAGAAGCTGGCCGAGCCTACGTACCTAACCTATTGGATGTACCAGTTTAGGCCTGACACATTTTGAACGTACTGTCTGTAAACTGTGTAGTTGGTTGAACATTATAGGTACATACAAAGTAGTAGTACATAGTACATGGTTGTTACTCTGTCGTCACTCCTCATTACTATTACTGGAGTATTCCCATGCTAATTGCTGGGAGTGAGGAAGGCGCATATGAAGGAGGGACAATGGAACTTCTACTGTGTCAACTATCTTAATGGCTCCTCTCCACGAATTGTCAGGCCAGGCTCAGGCTTGTCAGTGGAGGATTCTGCGTTTCAAGAACAGGGATTTTGGCTCAGAGGACTCAAATATTCAAAGTACTTCTTAAATAGGGCTTAACTGGGCTGCTGCTGTAGAAAATTAGGAGCTTAGTATTGAGGAAGCAGGATGGTCATTGGGGACTTGGACCTACTCTACACCTTGGACTCTTTTCAGCTGCATTCCTACTATTAGCATAATAGGCCCATCAAGGAAGTAGTCTACAGTTCACCCGCATATTGAGCCAGTCCTCAAACCCTTTTTAACCTTCCCCATAGAGAGGACGGAAGCCGGCCTTAAAAATCGGGACCAGAATCCCTCACTAGTATTTATCTGAGGTCCATGCAGATGAGGCGGAGTGGAAGTAGTCTCTATGCATTAGATGGGGGAGTCCTTAAGGGTTTGAGGAGATGGGAAGGAGGAAGTAGTATTAGCCCTCCATAGATTGGATTGAGTATCTCCTTTGGGCCTCTCTCATGGAGTGGGCATCTGGATTTGATTGGGAACAATGGAGCCCTTTGGCCCACAAAGGGCCCCATATGTATTTAGAGAAGTGGGGAATCTTAGGAAGTGAACATCTGGGCAGGAGCGGATTGATTCAGACTCCCGTTTCCCTAGGAGAGGGATACGGGGATCTAAGATCCGGCGTGGGAAGCGGGGGCTACTGAAATCGGAGCCCCGTTTTGGCCTCACTGGGCCTGTTAGTTGTAATTCTAGAGGGAGGACAGCCCAGAGCGTCTTCTGCTGTTGAGTAATCAAAAAAATGTGGGATAGCCAAGGCCAGGCTTTAGTAGAGATGATCCGGCGTTGGCCCTCTTCACTCTCACCTGTTGAGTAGTAGTGGAGGCCTGCCTGGGGACAGGTTGGGCCTTCGCCTGGCAACAGGCTCTTCTTTCGCCCTAACGGTCATGATGGGTACCCGGTTCAATGGGTAGGCCTCAGGCTTCCCACATACTTCGGAAGAAACGACGGCTTTTTTGTCTTTCGAACTACCTCCTGAATCACGGCCCTCCTCCCAGCTCCCTCCTCGTAGTACATAGTATATGCATATTCCATTGTGAGATGACTGGGCCCGGCTCTCCTTTTCTTGTACAGTTACCTTCCTCCTCTCTGCCTCAGTTTCACTTTCCTTGGAGAGGCCCTTCAAGGGGAAAACCCGGAATTGTCCAGCAGCCACTACTGGGAGCCTGGACCCTATTCCACTCTCACTTGTCACGTCCTATGATGATTCATCCTCTCACCTTAGTGCAGGCATAGGAATTCCTGAGTCAGGCATCCCAAACTCTGGCCATTGTGACGGATTGGGTCCGTCGATTTAATTAAACCATGTCCATCCCCTATTAGTCTTACATGGACTGGATCCACCTTGGGCCCTCATGGCCTCACTTTAGCATTGATAATGAACTTGAGGGTGCGGAATCAAGGTCCTGGCATATTCACCTTTCTTTTCATTAGGCTGAAATTGATGGAAGTTGAGAACTGGGCGAAGGTGTGATGACTTGGTCCCAAATCATGGTCAGCATCTCCATACCAAGTCTAACACTACTGGCCTTATGTCATATCATCAAGTCTTAGACAGGCCCATGCACATCCATTGCGTTACTCACACTTAAACTTGGGTCTACTTTGCTTGGGAATTGGTCTGGCTATAAGATCATGCAAACGAGTTTTTTTCATAGGTACGGTCCAAAAATGTAGCGGCCAAGGTTAGGCTGCCCGTTTCGACCGCTATCCCAGCTCAATGATGTTTGCTGTTGTTTCTCCATGCATAATAATAATACATACATAGTAGGTAAGGCTCGGCCAAAGGAGCCTCCAAGTGATTTGAAATCCGAACCGAACTGGGAACTCCCTTTGGAACTATCTCTAAGGCTGAAATAAGAGGGGCGTCTTGGAAGGGCGCTCCTGGTGGCCCTTTCCTTCTTTTAACCCTTCAGGGAGCTCCGAATCTCAATCAATTAAACTCAGTTTTGGGCCAGGAATAGAAGGAAAGACCATCTGGCCCACTTATTCCCTTTTCATAAAAACCTGATTTCAAAATCTGGATTCCTCCCCTACCTACCTCATCTCGGACTATTGGAGCCAAAGGGCCCGGCAATCCTTCTCATCCCGTCAATAGTGTCCCGGGCTATCCTCATCTAATTAAAATACGCAACCAATCTCTTTGGCATATACCTGGATATTATGTTAGGTCAAGCGCGATGGAGTCGGATAGGTCTCCATTTTCATTAAAGGGTATAGGTAGCCGAAATTGTCCTGATACCATATTGGACGTAGAGGTTTCCGAGTTCCCCGCCTACCCCTTCCTTGCCTTGAGAGCGGGTTAGAGAGATCTGTCTATGACTAAAGTGAGTAGTAGTAGAACTGGACTCCAGGTAGGTTGGCCTCCGGGCATTTGGCAGAGCAGGCCCAGAAATTGCGTATGAGACTTAAGTTGAGTCCTGCATACTATTATTGTTATTACTGCACATGGCAAGATGTTCCTCCGACGTCCTGTCCACCTAAGCATAGCCGCTGGGGGCTGCTGGTGAGTAATCATGATGTCATTGATGAGAGACCACTTCTTGACCTTCAAACCTGACTCTTCTTATACTAAGGTGAAAAAAGAATAGGGAAAAGCTACTGCTACAGAGTGCTGAATAGGAGCGGACTTCCAGAGTGGGACTCGCTACGCATTTGCCGTACTTCTAGCTGTAGATCCAAAACCATCTCACTCATCTCCTGTCTCTAACTCACAAGGCTAACAATTAGCTATAGGTCCTACGAGAATCCTTATTAAGCTCCTACTGAGACGAGTCCCACCTTATGCCCTATAATACCGCCTACCGCGGCTTCCACTAATTAAGGCAAAGAGCCTCGCTGATGGACAACACCACCATTCTTGGCTCTGGGCATGATTTATATGCCGAATCCTCCTTTTTTTTATTAAACTCATCCCCCTCCACCTTCTCTAGATGGCAATTCGTTTTATTGTGGCTCTCCCGCACCTGGAAAGGTGGGCTACACAATTAGAATTATACGATCCTAGACTGTCACCCAGGAATAAATCAAAGGTTCAAGCCCGGCTCCGAGAATTTGTCCAGGTACCCTGGAAGGGCTTCCAAAAGGCTTGTAACCTTTATCTTGTATTCTATTCCCAAGTCCAACGTTAACGGAAGTTTATTTGGCATTTAAAATATGTGCACGGGATCATATCTACATACTTTGGAAAATAAATAACTCCATAGGGATCAAAACTCGTTTCTCGTTTATACTGAGGATTCAGAATGCTGTTGGAATTTTTGAAATTTCTGTCCGGCTTTTAATGATTTGAATGTGCATTATTTCCAGTTTCCATCCACGCATTTCTCAGTGGGGAGACCTAATACTAGCTCTCATTCAGGTTTTCTAATCACTCTTCCCCTGCGATTGTAATCGAGGGAGGATATCTGGGTAGGGCCAAAGCAGCCCAAACAAAGGTAGGTAGATAGGCTATTTCATAATTCATGTTCCTCTGCCTTCCTTTGATCCCCTGACCCTGTAACATATTCGCGGGCTAGGCCTTGGCAAGATTATTGGGACACTTTCGGATGGTTTATGACAGGGAGAGGATGAGACTCGTAGGCGAGCCTGAAGGGCGTAGAAACTGTTTTAGTATAGGGACAACCATTGAATTCCAGTGAATTGACTTCAAAAGGTCAACCCTTTCCCACAATCTATTGTAGGAAGGTTTCGAAAGGGACTCTGGTCCCTACGATCATCCCTTCAAGTCGTGAGAGCCCTTAAGTCACTGACCCTGGTCTATTTGAATGAAGGGCTCCTGGGACAGGCATATGTGGTCTTATTAATAGACTTGGAAAAGTAACGGTTATGGCCCGGAGTATGTGTAGGTGGGTCCATGGGGCTGGCTGGGAGTGGACGGGAGCTGGCTGGCTCCTTCCCCAAGGAACCAGAAACCAGCCTATCACAGGCCCATCTTGGAAGATGGTGAGAAAGGTGAACGGACTCAGGAGGCTACTAGTAGTGGCAGCATCTCCACACTAAGGAAAATTACGCCTTTTTTCCAACTACCCCAATGGGGAACAAGGCTGGAGGAGTCCAGTCCGGAAATGCCAATTTTAGGTGGAACAAGGCCTTCGAATCCATTGACAGGCTCAGGATCTTCATTACCTGTGCCTCTATGCTCTCTCAGCCAGAAGCCGTAATCCGTGAATCCTCCACTCCCTCGCTCTCCCAATAATCCTTCAAGCACGTCGGGTCCAAAGCTAATTCAATCTTAATTTCCATGGAAGCGGAGCTGGAAGGTCAAGTGGACTGAGGCTCCAATACGAATCAAAGTCTGTCATTCGTTAGGCATTCCTAGTGCATCCTGGTGCATGGCGTAATATGGATGAGGACCACCGATTCTCGTACTCCAATATGAATCCGTATCCCTCTTGAACCGGCACTCCGGCCCTGATTAACATTCAATATAGTATATTCACTAGGTTAAAAGCTAGTTTCGGAGCATATCCCTGCCTGTAAGTTATGTTCCAGTCCTGGGCCTACTACCGTAAAGAGTCTCGGATTCCTCAGAGTGGACAAACAATGGGTCTTTTGTTGGTGTGGAACGTGAAATGATTCCGAGGCCTGTCTCTCTCGCCTAATGGCCAGAACCTTGATTTCATGGCATGGATGTACATGCATAGTGGATAGTAGTATCTTGAATTAAGCTGGGCCGTGGCTTGTAAGTGGAGAGTCTGGATTGTTGTGCTGGCCCAAGATGGAGGACTCATTCTTGTCTCCTGATGTGGAAATAGTGCCGGGGGCGAGTCTGCCAGAGGCCCGTTGCAAATTCTACTTTTCCCAGCCTCACTTTGATCGAAGCCTGCTCTAGGGATGTAGTCCAAGGGAGATGATAGGGAAAGGAGGGAGGAAGGTGGGACGCCGGGAGTCATCTTTTTCGCAGGTTCGACATGGAACCCGAGTTCATTGGCCCGCCATGCCTCCCAGTACCATAGCCGTTAGTTAGGAACTTGAGAACTGCTCGACCACGTCTCAGCATCCTCTACCTCAAGCCATCCATCCATCACCCACCAATCTCCCTTCTTCCCCAACCAACCAGCCTACCAACAACCAAGTAGGCTGAAATTAAAAGGACCCAACGGTAATTCGAAAGGGATAATGGTGGATTTGGCCACAGAGACATCTGGTCCTTACATATACTGCGGGACATACTGCCTTGCGTATTACTCAATGGAGTCCCGGAATTAGGAGTTGCCCACATCTCCATCTAAATGAGACGACGAACCTACCAGCAGCAGAGACACGGAGTGCTGCTAGCTGCTACATAGGTACATCTGGACAGTTAGGATGGTTCGGACCTGGAGGTAGGAGTACTAGGAATGGTCCTGGGCCCGCCTCATGAATTCATTCATGCCCTATTGTTATACACAACTCTGTTTTTTTATTTCATGCCTCGGAATTAGCATATGAACTGGCAAGTGTGCTAAGGAGGAACGGTAGGTCCTCCTCCCTCACTGGCTCACATGCAAGAGGAACATGGAGAATCCGCTATTAAATTTAAATATTACTACCTGCCTGCCTAGCTGGGCATTAGGGATGGATGGGACGGAGAGTGAATCTCGGGACTCGGTCCGCAGAAAAAACTTGGCCAACCTGAATTTCCACAGGTTTGGGATGCTCTTCCTAGCTCATGTTTGTGGGCGTCTTCTGGTTTCCCTGTCTTTTGGTTCCCCATATTACCATAATGAGCGGAGTTCAAAGAAAGGAAATAAATCCCGTTTCGTGTGAAATGACGAGGAGGAGTTCTTTTAGGGTGAAAAAGTGGGGAATGTTAGGAGAGGGGCCTCGACTCGATTTTTGCCAGAACGTAGATTGGCTTACGCAATGGGCTGGGGAAAGGAGATTCCTCTCTTCGGGGATCCTCGAGAAGTCTCTGATGGTTAGCTAGAAGAGGCTTGTCTTCCCGTCAGTTGAATGAACTGTGGATGCAGGACTTCCACTCACACTCACTTCATCTCACGGATTTATTCACTATTAGAGTCCGCAAATCCTGCCTAATTCCCCAAGATAAGGCTCTCCTTTGTCGGGACTCCCATTGACATCACCAAGACAAATTGAGTCCACAGGAATCATTTCATTCGGGATTTGAGAGATCCTCGTCCTTTAGTCCCAATCCCAGCTCCACTTAAGTACTTCATCCAAGTCCCATCCTCAGCCCCTAAACCGGAGACGGAAGGACATAAATATTCACCTCTAATGACCGTCCCTATAAAAATCCAATTCACACCATGATGATTCCTCGGCATCCTAACCCCGAATCACCTTGGGTCCTCCACTACCGCGTGCCTTCCTCTCGGAACGCTGGCACTTAAATCTTACCTCCATTTTCATTGCAGGTCTTGATGGGAAGAACATTCGTGGGGAGACGGGTGTGTTAAAACCAGAAGTATTGACCCCACCGAGACCCTCAGTAATTCAGCGGGCCCCGGCCCCAAAGTCCCCCTTACCAGCCTCCCCTTTCCCACCTGAGCAAGAAGTACCGTTGGATTTCAGCCAGGGAAATGATCGGTAAGTCCCAAGGTCCGAGGACAATGCGCCCTGCGCCCATAAACAATATAGACCTACAATAACTTTGAATTGTTCTTATTAGAAACTGCAGTCCGGAGCCCGTGGACTACGAAGGGAATGGTCCGCCGCGTGGGGGCCGAATGGGCGGCGGGATGTCGAACGGACAGAGCAACAAGAGTGGCGGAGTGGACGGGATGCCAGCGGGCGGACTCAATAACACGTCCAGTGACCCCTGTCACAACGGGGGCAACCTCTCAGGGTCCGGTACCAGTGGAGGGAACGGGAGCGGCGGGAGTGGCTACAGCCGCCTGGCCTCTGACCCGCTTCCACCTGTTCACATCCTTGGGCTCGGCGGCCACTTCGGGTCGAGCAGTGGAGGTGGGGGTGGGCTGGGCGGGAGTTTTCTGCGTGGCTACGACCATCGACAGACCGAGACCCTGCTTGATGTTTGCGTGGGAGGAGGAGGTGGTGGCGGACACGGTCACCTAGGCAACGACCCCCTCCTCCTCCCGCTCCCCAGTCCCGAGTCACTCCTAGAGCTGGCGGAACTGTACCGGGATGACCCGCCGGTTGGGGACGTGGACGTCCCGCCACCGGAGCCACCGCCGTTGCTCGCCCCACTCACACCTCTCGAACCTAACGCGGCCCCGAACCCTGATCACTGTCGCCGAGGCGGGCATGACACTGAGCTCAACCTCAACTCTCAGTACAGCATGCAGCGGAATAGTAACTCGATGGGGGAGAGCAGTAAGTCACCACGCCCCTAGTTAACGAGGTCATACCTACTGTACTGTAGCTGTACACTAGTGGGTACTAATGATTTTGTGTGTCCACAGGTCGCCAGCAGTACCTTCCCCAACCCACCAACGACTTCTTCAACTTTGGCGGATTTAATTTCTCTGACGAGTTCAATGCGGCATTGGACAATCAGCTGAACATCAACACGTCAATGCTGGGGACGCCGGTGGCCCCCAACAGCTCCTCCATCATGAGCCACTGTCCTTCACAACAAATGGTAAATTCAATTCTCGGCATCCCATCTTCGATTTCGATATCCTCCCCCGCCCCAATCTCACTCCAGTCGCCGTTCTCCCAAGCCTCACTCGGAGCCCCGGCCCCCAAAAAGAGCCGGCAGACCGCCGCCCGAAGAACTTCCTCAGCTTCATATAAGAGCGAGTCGCGGGTCAAAGGCCGAACCTCCGTCCTCCAGCAACGGGTTAGCATCCGACCATTTCCAACCTGAAGACCTTCCTGCTCCAGACAGGAGCAGCCTAGAGCCCTCCTCCATTTCCCTCATCCTCCTCCCAGTCCCCGTTCCTACCCTACCTGCTCCATGAAATGGCATGCTAAGTTGACCTTATTTTCCTTTCCAGCTCGGCCTTCCCAACGAGTCCTCCGTAGAGTTTGTGAACGGGGGCCACGGAATCAAGAATCCACTTGCATCTCACTCGCCTGAGCGACACGGGATCGAAGCTGAGAAGGCCCACAGCCATCACAGTGACAATTCCTCAGACTGCACTGAGAGCTCCGTCTCGACGGGCTCGGCTGGATCCGGGAGCGGGGCCACGAGCGGCGGGAAGCTAGCCTGTCGGATCTGTGGAAAGGCCTTCAACCTCCAGAGACTACTTAACCGTCATCTCAAGTGTCACTCCGACGTCAAGCGATACCTCTGCACCTTCTGTGGGAAGGGATTCAACGACACCTTTGACCTCAAGCGACACACCCGAACTCACACAGGTACGTCCGCAACCGCACTCTATGTCGTCAGTCTGTATGGGTGGGTACTACCGCACATTGAGACTTCCCCATGAGTTATTCAATCACAAATCACAACAGGTAGTAGGCATCTTTGGAGCTCAGAACTCACTCAATATTGAGAGAGCCATTGTACATATGTAGAAAGATAAAGGGAGTAGGTGGAAGATTATCGACTTCCACGCTTCAACCTCCAGATACTAAATAGTCAAATGAATATGGGAAGGCGCCCAGGCCCAGTACGAAGCATTAAGTTAAAAATAGTATGGGGGATCCGAACTTATGGAGATTAAGGAATACTAATGATACCTCGATAGTGACTAACCCTCCTCTTGACCTCTGTTCCGCAGGAGTGAGACCGTACAAATGTAACATGTGTGAGAAGTCCTTTACGCAACGCTGCAGTCTGGAGTCACACTGTTTGAAAGTCCACGGGATGCAGCACCAGTACGCCTACAAGGAGCGACGGACGAAGGTCTACGTCTGCGAGGAGTGCGGTCACACGACCGGAGAACCCGAAGTCCACTATGTCCACCTCAAGGAGAACCATCCCTACAGTCCTGCCCTCCTCAAGTTCTACGACAAGCGACACTTCAAGTTTACAAACTCCTCCTTTGCGAACATGCTCCTTCAAGTTAGGTCATAAGTAGACCCTAGCTCACTCCGTAGGCTAAGGAACCCAACTATTAAGTGTAGAGTGAGGAGGGAGTGCTAGGCAGAAGCCGTGTCCGAATCACACCTCTTTTGTACAGACAGTCTATATTAGGTCTAAGGATTTTGTACACAAGTCAGGAGTAGATCCAAGGAAAAGTAGGAATTAAGTGGGCGCTAGGTGATGAAGCCTAGTGTAGCCGGACAGAGCCCAGAACTGAGATCCTAAAGTACGTAGACTCAACCCAATAACGCACAATTACTAGAGTACTCTTAAAGCCGACTCGCTGACAATGAGGGGGTGTGCGAGGAGTCCCTGGACCAAACCAGACAATTGACTTTCTATTACGCGATTTTAGAATAGAACAATCAACTACTTTTGCCCAGCTGTCCACTTGTACGCTTTGGGTTTTAGTGCCTTACTTTAGTGTTTTTACCCATTCAGATTGCCTCCCCCGCTTCCCAATTTCTAGAGAATGAATGTTGAACCTTAATACCGACGGACTTTATTTATTCCTAACTCCTTGATATGGACAATATCAGATTCCAAGTATTTCGTGTGCTAGGTACCTGAATCAGAACTCTATTTTTGTGTCTTGACCATTAGCCTTAGCCCTGAACCTCCCCTAGTCCTCCTCCATTCAAACCTTAATGTTAACCAAGACTACAGTATAAAGTACCTACTACATACATAGTATCTACGTGAATGACGCTCGTGTTGCATGAGGGAAAAGCGTGAGTTTGGTCAGTTCATCTCGTCGCTGGACGGCCGCCGAAGGGCTGGGCAGAATAGTCTGGCACAGGAGGCTACCATTTGTCCGCCGATCGGACTCGGAATTGCCCTCCAGTATTTTTATGGAGTGGTAAAGACAAAAGGCTGAGCTAATCTACATAATCTCGGCCTGAGTTCCCTTTCTGCCCAACCATTTATCATTACTTTATTGAACCACAATCTCCTCCTCCTCAAGACTATTAGGTACATACTATCTTCTCTCTCTGGTCATTCTCAGACCTTTTTGTTGGACTAAACCCTGTAACTCTTACATCGAAGTATATTTGGTCATTACCTGTATGTCAGGTATTTATAGGGACCATGATTCAGACGAGCCTCCCTGGAATGAGCGAAAATACTAGTAGGCTAGGAGTAGGTACAACGTAAGTTAGAAGTGTAAGGTCTGGAGCGTGCGGTATATACGATGTAGCATGTAGGACGTAGCTGTATTCATGCCTAGTATAGAACAATCATTTTTCTAATTAGTTGTACCCATACAAATAGCAGAGAAATTATATCTGTACCTCTTAGTTTGAGGTGGGAAAGAGAGACAAGAAATGAGAGCGGAAGTAAGCTGCTCAGTGCTGAACCGGGCCACGGTAGAGACTTCCCAGTTTCTGTGACCCTTCACTATAGAAGAGTTATGGCGAGAGGTCGCGTTTGGAATCGCTGTGATAATGAATGAAACTAATAATCTTTCCTAATCGTTGTAATCCTAACTGCACAATCAGTGTTTCCACACCCATTAAATCAGAGTCTGAATCAAAGGCCCCAGTAGCTGAATATCTTAAATTGTTGGTAGTAGTAGTGCAGTAGTAAATAGTATTTAAATTAGAAGTAGGATCAATGTGCCTCCCGGAACCCGAAACAATCTTCAATCGTTATTTTCTACATAGTGCTCTGTTACATGGGAAGGGTATGGAGTCTCCCTGGACTTACTTTTTATTGTTAATTATTGTTGTTATGACTTTATTTGTACCAGAGCGTGCCTGAGTTCCGAACTATAGTAGCATGTATTACTGTTTAGTGGTCCCGTAGGGGAGGAGAGTCGGAGTTCAAAGTTATCACCCCCACCACTGTGTCTCTTTTCCTCTCTTGTTGTTTGTTGTATATATTTAAGAGAGATTAATATGACTCGCCTAAGGTTTGAATTGGATGAGTTAATAAAAGAGACGAGTAAAAATATGAGACCATGATCGTCCTGGAACTTCCCTTATTTCCTCCCAGAGATCCTCCGCGGAGTCACCTTTCGTGTCAGGCCCTTAACCCAACCAGGACTTATTCTTAGACCCTCATCAATTCATCTCGCTTTTTGTGGGAGCAGCTGCCGGGTTCGGATTTACATAAACTGGAGTCCCCACATGTTATACTTCGGGACCCGGCCCTTCAAGGCTCAGGTTCAAGTTCAAGGAGACAAAAAAGTAGGCTTGGTATCCATGAGAAGGCCCCATCAGAATGGATTTATAGGAGTCTGATGATAATCGGAGAATATATTCCTCACACATCATCCCACCACCCGCCTCAGCCTCTTCAGGTCTCAATGCCAAGGTCGGATCCCCTACACTGATAACCTGTCCCAGACTACAACCTCGGCTCACACCTGTCCACAAAAGACAACCCGCACCACGAGAGGCTCCAGGAATACGAATTTACCTAATCTGCATCCCTCTGCCACATGAATCTACTTCACTTTCCCCATTATTACCTTGCAAAGAACTCATTCTCAGGAAGGCATATGGAGAATAGCCGTCCATATGGACGGAAGCCCAGCCTTACTTGTAAGATTCACGAAAACTGCCTAATTTACCTTGCTCAAAGCAGAAGCCTCTCCATTCCATGCTAGTGATTCCTGCATCCTAGCTTCGCTTTCACTACGAAAAATAATCAGAGTAGGAACTACAAATCTACGAAACGAAATTATGTAGGTATATCCTTTTCCACGGATTATATTGATACATAGATTAAGATACTATGAAACTGTCCTCGACTAGAAAAATTTCTTCGCGCAACACTCGCCATTCAATTCAACATACATATAGGTGCGCCTGATTTTAAAATCGGTATCGGTTCTCTACTCTATCGTTCAGGCTTTTATGTATATGCAAATAGGGGACACCGATTTAACAACTTTCTTAGACCGTACGCAAAGACCAAAGACGGGAATAGTTTTTCAGTACAACTTTGAGTGCGCGTAGGAGTCTTCGATTAAAATTTTTTTACTACACTTGGCGCAACGGGTATTTTGACACTTCAATGCGGTTTCATATTGAATTAGAAGCCGTAGAACCCGATATATTTTTGAGCTGCGCGTAAGCCTTTATTACTTTCACTACATCTTCCTCCGGTGGCGTGGTGGTGTTTAATACTTTCCTGTACAGTTGCGGATTCATACAACTTACGTTTGTTAATATTAAGAAGGATACTTGCAGCAAAACGGTTACAGAAGTTTAAGAAAAAAAATCATTGGATTTCTGTCTGTTGAAACAATTGTACTATTTTCGCGGTTTAAAAGACGGTCACCTTGTTCTGAAGACAGAAAAACGTATGTAGTACATTGCTACGTCCCAAGCGCAACTAATTGGATGAGAATACGTGGAGTTGACCGTTCTAACTCTACATGAGCTGTTTTCTAGTCCACTTTTTAATACAGCTTATTGGTTCCTATTTCTTCTAGTTGGGTCTATGGATTCAGATGGAGCATCTGGCTGCTCCAATAATTCTTATTCCAATACCTATTGGACAGGCCAGGAACTTGAACTACTAGCTCTCTGAGGAAGGATAATAATGGAGGGACTGACTAACTAAAGTGAGTCAGGCTTGATTTCGGGAGGAGAGGAGGAAATGAGTAGGCAGAAAGTAGAAAGCAGAGAAATATGATACACGGCATAATTAGTAATTATATGGACGCTGCGGAACTTTGTTTAAAAGGGAATCGTTTCTTGGCCCTGAGTCCACTCTTGAGATCCCGGGTAAAAAATCAGTATGAATAAGAAGCTCCCATCTGTTCTGGCCCCTCTTAATTCCTAATGTATTTTTAACTCTCTTTAATTCCTCATTATGTTCCATAGGAGTAAAAACGCTACTGCTCCGTCATATCTCAGCTGCAGGATCTTCTGCCTTCCCCATCCCTACCGGCCTTTAGTCTTACCTGAATAAATTATTCCCGATAGGACTAAATAGAATAGAATCGGGAAGCAGGCTGTCTAGAGCTCTGCCTCTACCATGTGGCACTTCCGGTGGGTCCTTCGTCGATGCCTGTATGTAAATTCCGCGTCCATGGTCAGTAATGACGAACACGTGGCATGTCTCCTGATTTTAAGTCAAGAATCAGTGTGTCCTGGACGGACTTTCACTCCTCGTGGCGTGCAAGGCAGACGGCCAGCGTGCTCCGTCTATCCTTCATGACCATTTGTTCTCCTGAGCTTGACCCTGATGTGGAGGCATGTGAGGAACGGGGGAGTGCCACCTACTTTTTGTCATTCTGCAAAAACGTACGTACATAGACAGATTGGTGGGCATTAGGTTAGTCGAGCCCTTCTTGTGGTGGACCAATAATGTAAAGTCCTTCGGCCCGCTAGCAGTACGCAGTACTCATCTGTTGTTCTACTTTAGTACCCTTCTTGAGTTCCAGCCCATAACCAAAAGGTAGGCCAGGCTCATAATTTACATATACTACTGACACAATTTCAGCTCATAATCCCATTATCTCAATCCTACCCCATATTATTTACGTTGGACTCGGCTATACCAATACTCTGGTCAAGAAAATCAACGTAGCTCCCAGGAAGACTGGATAAGTTCCACGTAGGCGTATTTAGCCTCCGAGCGCGGCACGCAATGGAACAAGGCGAAATAAATAGAAATAGGGATCGAAGGGGTTTCTCATCTGCCACTTCCCACTTGATTGATTGAGCCTTCAATTTACATTTAAAGGCAGAAACAATGCACCTGTCCCTTTATGTATTCCCCAATCCATGCCCTCCAACCCATCGTCCAACCCATGCCCTCATCGGATTCGAAAGGAATTTATGCCCCCATTAAAGGGACGATCTGGAGGGACTTTTAACTATCCAAACCAAACATTCTTCCATTGACACAAAATTATCTGTAGTGTCCGCTCTAATCCTGGTAAAGTGAATCTTATGTTAATTCCGGAAGAGAATACCTAGTACTGAAGGGAAACAGGAATCCGAAATATGTTATAATAGCTCGAGTCCATTTTTGTACTAATGGATATAATAAATCCGATTTCAAAAGTAGGTTTTTAAAATTTACATTGCATATGATCTGTTATTTACCTAGCCTAAACCTAGCCTATCACTTTTGCTGGCCCCCTAAAGGAAAGAATAAGCTGAGACTTAAAACAACCCCTTCCAAAGCTCTAAGATAGCCGCTACATATTTAAAGTGTACAGCCAGAATTTTTGCATATTTTAATATGATAGTTCTGTGTTTCGGGCAGATATACATATGTAGATCTATTAATAGATGTTCCTAATAGAAGGCGTTATCCAATGGAGCCAAACCATAAGATTCGTCAACTCTGATCCAGTAGTATGTGGTAATATTTAAGCTTAAGCTACAGTTCACAATTGACTTAGTTTTTCTATGGTAGATACTACCTAACAGAAAAAAGACTTTAAAAGAAGTTGTGCTTCTTGGACATGAATTCTGATGCTCCCGAAACTATAATTCGTACATTTTCACCTGGTTCTGTAATCCGAACGAGGATGAAGTCAGTTGGATTGATGAGAGACAGTATTACATGGTTTCAGTCTATTTAAAAGCTTCGTTAGGTAACATCTATGTAGTGCAATTATACCTATTAAAATTATGATTATGGTTCTGGTTGTAAGATGCTCAGTAGATTAATAGCAAAAGCACGAAAAATAAATATTCCATGGTATTTGTGAAAATCCAGTTCAATGAAAATATTTAAGTGGCTAAAACTGAAACGACGCCGTCGGGATAAAATGGAAGCGTTTCGTGTAGGAAGCGTTCCTGGAAATTGGGTCAGTTTTGTATAATATGCATGAAAACTGTTTGTTATCTGACCACGACGGGCAAGCTTAGGGGATAGAAATTATCATAATATTTTATCTGCTGTTGTCTCAGAAAGTGCATGCTACAGAGTACTGAAAGACAGCTATTTTCATATCCCATTAATACTAGCACGTACTTATACGCAATATGCATAATCTACGGCTCACTAAAATCCATCCCATCTGTGATTTATGACCATTGGTGTACTACGTAATCAGTATTTACCATAAATATATTTAAGACCGATTCGGATGAATGACCGCGAAGTAGGTCAGGTAGGTCTATCTCTCCTAACAGTACCTTAACACAAATACATTTAGATTCTAAGAATTATGAACAAGTATGTAGTGCAAACGTCACTGCTTCCAAATATTTCTTAGAACTTGCTTTCAAGACGACTACCTATTTATAGTCATTAGTCATTAGGGCTCTGTTTCATAAATCATAAATCTAAACGTTCTGCCACAGTATGAAGTACTAAGGGGGTAGGATGGTGAGGGGCCTTATATATGCATAGTGTGTATGTATGTATGTCCTCCTTCCTTCTCATTTATGCATCACTACTAGGCGTTTGATGGGAGAATGCTACTATAAGTAAAATGTACGTTGGCAAATGTAAAAGTGCATTTTTTAAAAATTTATTTTAAAAATAATTGTGTTTGTGTATTCAACTTCTCTTGTTAGCAGTTCACTAAGGATTGTATTCCCCTCCCCGCCGCCAACATTCTTCTGCGAATTATTAATTTAATAATTTGCTTAAGCGATTGTAGGGTGTAGCGATTGTAACGTAAATAGTATTTATACTAGTAATATATGTTCAAGATCAATGATGGTTGCGGTATGAAAAACATTTAACATGACTTATGATATCAGTTGTGGTTGTACCCCGTAAAAATTAGGAAATAAAAAAATGCTCCGTCAACATTGACTCTTCAAAAAATAGAGAAATTATTAGAGCGCACTCAGGCATACTCATCGACTTCACTAGGATAATTTTTTTAAGAATATTATATTCTGTGTTTGTTTTTAACATTCATTCCTTCCTACAGTAGTCATTTGAACACTGCCTCTATGGTTATGGTCAATGTGGACTACACTTATTCGCCACTTTTCCCACGATTCCCTTACAGCCTATGAAGCATGTTATACGACCAGTCGCTTAAATTCTGTTTGACATACGATGACCAGATAATTATAAAGAGTTGAACAATATTTAGTGCAGCGAATACTGCAGGTGTGCAGGTACCTATAGTATAAGTTTAAGCTCATACATAGGTGGTGGGTGACTTTGATAGAAAGGATCACACAGTTACACTGTACATTTATTCATATCATCAATCTCTAATTACAGTATATACACAGGATATCAGTATAATTAGTGAAGGGATCATCCTATTTCCTTAAACCAAATTACGTAAGTATTTCTATAGACTCTCCTCTCCTAGCCTCCGAATAGTATTCAAAATTAAGTTCTCTATTTACACCATTATCCTGAGACGTAGAGAAGCTGAGGAGAAGTAAGTTATTTTCATCACATTAAAAATACAGACAAGAGGTGAGGACAAGTAGTTCCGGTAACAGGATCCCGTGCTCAATCAGTTGCAAACCTTGCCTCGGTGTACTCTCATCCTAAATAAGTACGGAAGTATATCTCCTAATTTAACAGACTAAATGAGACTAGAAGTATAAGGAATAAGGAATCCGAACATAACTCCGTATCATACAATAATATCCCATCATGCTCGTCTCATCACAAGCCAAGTGTAATCAGTTATTGTCTTTCCGAATGGAATACAACCAAAAAAGGGATTCGGGATTCAGTATAATGTACTCCTATGTAGCATAAAATAAATGGTTAAATGGAAAACCATTGAAAAGGTGAATCTCCTCCAAAGCGGCTTATTTACTATAATCCGGACGCCTGGTTGAGAAATTAATTTTCCTTCGGGGGAAGCCGCCCGAATTTTCAGAAAGTAATTAAAGAATGGACCTTAATGAGGGAGTTAAATTCAGCGTATTTTCATAGGGCTGCCATTTAAACGATCACCAATTAATTCGACATTTCTTACCAATTAAAGCAGATTTCCTCACCAATTACAGCAAATTACTCGCCAATCATTCGAAACTTATTATGAGCGAAAGATTATTTAGTTTACAATAATTGACGCACTTTAAATTCTCTTATCTGAAATGTTTCAAAGCCTTGGTGAGGAAATCTGCTGTAATTGGTGAGAGATTTCGACTTAATTGTCGGTTAAATATTCCTCTTTTCATAGTTCAATTCCAAATTGCAGACTTTGTGGAAATCATAGTTACATTCAGGTTTCCTAATGCCTTTCCCAGCAGCGAGGAGAGAGAGAGAGAGAGGTCTGAGAGGAGAAGGCCAAAGCTAGGCCTGAGTTCTCTCTCGTCGGCCTCTAGGATCTGTTTGTAGTAGTGGAGAGTGCTGAGAGTGAGCGGTAGAGGCTCCTCGACTCTCATCTTTCAACTCTCGGCCCAAAAGGGACGTAGGAGGTCTCTACTTAGATCAAGAAGGGTTCGGATTCGGATTCCAATGAACATGTAAAGACTTTGGAACTAAATAGTAGATAGTCAGGATCAGGATCACTCGACTTCAAAAATAGAGACTGAGAGAACTGTAGTTAGCTAGACGCGTGGATTCAGTTTCAGAAGAGAGCCTTTGCCGTGAGCCCATAGTTGTTGGATGAAATAGGTGACGGATTTGGAGTCAGCATGAGCGGAGTAAAATGTGCGGAAGGAATAACTGGGGACTTGGATGGTGATTGATTTCCTCGTGGAGACGATGCGCTCGAGCCCCCGCAGTGGTGATGCTTACCAACTGAAATCCAAAGCACAAACTCGGAATTAGTCTTTAGGAACAATTCACAGGGAATGGGCTAAGAGACCAAGTAAGGGAACTCAAGACAAATTGACGACCCGTCGATTACAATTTA
The DNA here is from genome assembly GCA_034696285.1 of Hypogastrura burkilli. Taxonomy (NCBI): domain Eukaryota; kingdom Metazoa; phylum Arthropoda; class Collembola; order Poduromorpha; family Hypogastruridae; genus Hypogastrura; species Hypogastrura burkilli. The sequence continues at coordinate 23,110 of JAQFZY010000279.1, forward strand.
CTAGTACTTGTAGTTTTACACACCACCGGACCGGCATGTAGTGTATATTCACACCGGGACCATTAATTCACGGCATATTCCAGAATATTTCACAACTTAGTATACGCCTTCGCCTTTTATTATTATTACTTTTAAACTTCCTTTCACTACGAAGTATAGGCCTAACAGGTTTACACTAACACCACAACCAGATACCGTGTAATCAAATGAGTCAAGCTATCTTAAGTACTTACTCTATTTAGAGTCTAAGTACAAGTAGTCTTGACCTAGACTCCATTATTTGAGCCCAGCTCCTACTACCTTCTGTAGTCCTCATTATGAGAAGGAACGTGGGTTCGTATAATATGAATTGTCAGAAGGACAATAGGATTCTTGTATTTATTGTCTGCTGGGCCGAAGATCGGACATATCTCTGAGCCCAATGACATTGGACCTCCAGTGCGAGGCCCTATAATTCACTCTAAGGCAGGTCGTCCCGAGTGGGTCTGGCTCTGGCCGCGTCTACTCGGGATTCTACTAGTCCTCTTTCCCTCCAACTAAATCAACTAAATTGGACCGGAAAAGTTCTGTATCTACGGAGTGGGCTGGGACTGCTGCTGGTTGTGCTGGACGGAGAGACAGATTAGAAGGTGTGCTCTGACTTTTGACAGGAGAGAAAGGTTTTGAGAGTCCCGAGTCCTAACTCAGGAGGCGGGTCTCTGAATAATTGATGCGGAAGGGATTTCTACTGAGAGGATTCTCAATTTGTGATAGTAAACAATTAGAGGGCGTCCTGTAGTCTGGCTGGAGGGAAAGGCAGGACAGCCGACCCTCCTGCCTGCCCAGGTAACCCTAAGGGTAACCCCTTCCCCGCACTAATGAGACCTTTAGCTCCCGTCCTGATTTTGGTAGGCCAGCAGCCCTCTAATCCTGTGAGGTAGGTGGTGAGCGTAGGACTCTCTCGAGCCCCATCTCATTAGATCCTCACCGCAGGAATGAAGTTAAAAATCCTTGAATCCCGCCTGTTGCACTCTCCCTCCAGGCCCATCTCCGGCCCTTCATAACCCTTCTGCTCGGAGCCTCCAGTAAAGAGTCTGATTAAGACTCGGGTTGGGAAAGCGTGCTTTCTCCAGGTGGGGCCCTATACTACTAGTCTCTGGAATGCCCTCTGCGGGTCCAGGGAGGGGCGGAGAGGAGGACGGCCTGCCAAACGTCCCCCCTGACGGTTTAATCTACGAAATTGCGGCTCGCATTCCTTCCAATCGTTTGTTTCTATTAGCGTCAGCCAGGCTGCTCCGTGCCACATGATGCCAGGGAAGAGTCGGAGCCCGGCATTGTGCTCACCCCTGGAACAGAAATTATAGTCGGCGGAGGAAAGGAGCGGGAGGAATTATTCGGGCCGGATCCATACTTTCCTCGGGAAGGCTGGCCCTTATTTATTCCCTCCTTCCACCAACGCAACCACCAAAAGCTAGTTGGAGAGATAAACCAGGCCGAGACTATTCAGAGGAACCCGGCGTCAGGCCTCCGCTCCCATTATGACATGACCCACAAGACCACAACCAATACAGTGTAGGCGAGACAGGTAGGGCCTTTATGACCCCATTGGACCCCGTCATAAACTTTTTCATTACCTCCAGACTCGGAATGCTTTGTGTTCTCCTTGGAGGACTTCCCATTAATTTCAGACTGAGCTTGGGACTTGGAGGAAATGAGCCCGTTCTCGGAGCCGCTCCCGTTGTTGTTCCCGCCGCTCCCTTGGCCAGAACCGTTGGACCCGTTAGAGCTACTGCTGGAGCTCTGCTTCTGCTGGGCCAGCCGCTCCTGCTTCCGGAACTTGGCTCGACGGTTCTGAAACCAAACCTAGGCGGAAAGGAAAAGTAGTACAATTATTACTTGCTACTAGGTAGGAACTATAATAATCAACAGAATAAACTCGTTCTTGCAATCCAAACTAGACCTAAACTTACTCTATCTAATCTAGCTAGGAACTTGACCTAATGGATTTAATATAACCAACCCCAATTCAATGGGAAAATATGTATTTTCTAATGGCGAGATTAGGGCGCAGCACGTACCGGTCCATGGACCGGTCCACGGTCCGGTCCGGTCCGGTGATATTCAAAGACCGAAAGTTTCGTTCCGGTCCGCGTTCTAGTTCGGTCCGAGGTGAAGGATCGGACCGACTTTGGACCGGACCGGACCGTTGTTTTCGGTCCTAATATTACTCCTGAATCTCACAATAATGTCTGGGGGAAAAGAACTTTCAAATAGCCAAAACCTTTCTGGTGAGCTAAAAATACTTAGAACGGTTTGAAAGAATGTCAAAATCGAGAGAACATTTCTATTGGAATCAGATAAAGCGTATATTCTTATGAAAATACTGTAAGTTTAACGACCTCCGATTTCTAGGGAGTGTTTGACGGACCGGTCCATGGACCGGACCGTTATGTTTCGGTCCGGTCCGGACCGGACCGACTCTTTCGGTCGAATATTTTTGCCCTACGGTTCGGTCCGGTCTGAGGCTTGGACCGGACCGGACCGGAACGTGCGGAGCCCTAGGCGAGATATCCCGTAAATAATTCAATCCCGAAAAATTTCAAATCCAATGTAAGGACCCATATCACTCTCATTAATAGGCCAAGTTCTAAGTTTTGCTAGATTTACATTTAAACTGGGGTTCACTTGAGTTGGATTAGATTAGGTTACTCCACGCATTGAGGCATTACAGAAAACGATAAGCCCAACGTTAGAGATTCTATGCACAATTTTGAAGGCCATGCATGTGTTGTAAAGTCGGCGCTTTCTCTTTACTCCAATTCGAGAATGGGCGGATGAGGCCATGCTAACTACTATTAGGTGAGCTTCGACAGAAGTAAATAATTATTCAAAGGAAAAGCGTGGCAAAGCAGCTAAATAGGTACCTAAGAGATACTTCTTTGAAGGAGAGCTACAGACTCAATCAGGAGGGACAATAGGTTGACTAAGGTGGAGGCCCGTCGGACCGGAGCCCAAAGGGAGTAAAACTGTTCTTAATTGAACAAATGTATTCATGGGACTCTGGGAATAATGGGCTGACGAGAATTTATTGTTAATCGTGTAATTATGACTCGAGTCATGTAGTGCAAGGCCTAATGAAAACAAAGAACGAAGTCCCCCCACCATTCAGTCGGCATGATTTATGTTTATGTGTCAGGTCTGATGGTAGGTAGGTGGTACCAGTTCCAGTACTATGTTCCTCTTCATGTTGTCATTCCTGCTTCTATGCTCCCGCGTCCCTCTCGGCCGGCCTGTATGCTTTTCTACTTAGGACACAAAGTGGGGCCCCATGAATTGAATCCCTAATAGAGCCCATATTTATACACCGGATTAGAACTTTCCCTACAAAGTTACAGACCATTTACTCCGCCAGGCCAAGTGCAGGGGCCGGGACTTGTAGGAACCAGGCCCCGTACTTTTCATTGCCACCTGTCATTGTTGACTCGGCAAATTTGCACCCCTGTCTCCGGGGCTCGGGCCCAAATATTAATCTTTGACCACGTGCTAAAGTCCGGGTAATACACTCCGGCACAAACATTGACACTTCATCAGAGTCCATGTATCTTATTTTTGGGCTCTGGAACAGCCGGGCCCAATGTTATCGGAAATTTGGCTAAGGATGGGGGTGGAGGGAAGGTACTTATTTGGTTTGGGTCTGAAGGGCGGAAAGGCCTTTGGCCGGTGTTTAGAGAGAAAATAGTGGCAGTTGGGTGGACAAGTCTTAATCAGTTGGGTGACTAAACGGTGATCACCCCTTTGGTCCCTTCGAGTGCCGGCCCAGCCTCAGCCCCGAAAACACAAGTCATGAAAATTGAATTAGATTTTTAGGTCTTTCCGCTCCCGGTCCTGGGTCGCCTATTGTTGGGCTGATATATGTCGTAATGGTCCCCGAGCACCTTATGAACCGTTCGACACTTTCAGGATATTGATGTCTTACTCATTGTTCCGGGTTGAGGAGGATCAGACCACATGTTACAAAATCACTCCACCCTCTCCATTACCTTCCTCTGAGCCAGGATGGTCATAAATATCAAGCAGGGGCTTCGGGTGACAGAGCACTAGTTCAGCAGAGTCGGGCCCTAGCTGGATGGGCTGGCTACGCTCTGCCTCCACTTTCTCCGGGCATGATTCAGAAGTAATTAGCCCGAGCACCAAGGCTCCTCCTACGCCAGTCCACCAACTCCCGTTTCCGAAATTCCAATTAGAGAACTCAGTTTGGAAAAGTTGCTTTCGGGGGTGGGGTGCGGTTTAGGGGATCTGTGGCGGGTGCGGGAGGAAGGAGAAAACGGGACAGCAGGGACGTGTCCAGATTTCGGTTCCAGGAGGGCCGAATTCCTTTAGTGCGGAAATCGTCAGATATAGATATTATCCAAAAATAAGTTGGTTCCCTCAATGAAAGGCAAAGGCCTATAATCTCTATAATCTGACCTGTGAAAAATGCACACGGAGTTTATGTAATAAAATGCTCCCTGTACCTTTTAAAAAGGGATAAAATAATTAGATTTGGGAATATTCTTATTAACCCAATATTATATTATAGGACTCAAATCCCGCCCCAGTGAAAGCTGAAGTGCGAAGCATATCTGGAAGTCAAGGGCAGCCAAAAATTTCCCAACTTCTACCAAAACATGTATTTAAGGGGGTGAGGTGCCTATTTGGTGGGATCTGCCAACGTCCCTTTAGGACAGGCTCCGGGAACTCTGATATTTAATTTTCTTAAGTGCTCCCGAGTCCTCATCTCTGCCGTCTCGCTCTTGCCAGAAGCCCGACTTTAATCGGTTCCTGATGCTGTCGCACCAGCTGATCCGCCCTCCAGGACCCGATATTTATTTGGAATCAGATCCTAATATATCTCTAACGAGGACCCAGCAGCCAAGGAAACCGTAGTCGTATTAGTTAAAGTACTCGGCCCTCCCTCCACACTTAACATTAGCATCCCCAGGCCCCCGCTCCTGGAGTCCTGGAAGCATATTAAAACTTTCCCTTTCCCCATCAGAGCATAAAACTAAACTCAGCCTCCAGAACACTTCCAGAACTCCTCCTCATAAATTTCCGCCATCTGCCAAGAAGCCGGAGTAAGGAAGGAAGGCTTATTAGAATGTATCTAAGTCTGGGGCAGGAGGCGGCAGGAGTAAATATTAAGCACTTTGAAGGAGTGGGAGCAGGAGGAGCGTGTTTGAATAAGTTTGAGTCGGATGTGATTGAGTCAATGAGCCTGTCGGGGAATCGGATCTGGCTGTCAGTGGAACAAGAGGCACGTGTCCTCAAGGGCCCCACACGTGAGTCAGGAAGGAACCCATTCTACAGCTAATCAACTGGGAAATTTGGGGAGTCCGGGCCCAGGCCCAAATTAATATCTCTTAAATCTGGTTCTCGCTCCACTACTGGAAGAGGACTCGACATGCTTGAGCCACCCAAATTGCATCACGCGACCACCGAAAGAGCAACAAAGGCCCCACTCACAGCTCACACGCTCCGCCCCACTCTAGTCAAAGTGTCCAAGACATTAGGCCCAACATTGTCATGGACTGTTAAGAACATTAGCCCCACCAAGCATACTCTCTCCGCCTAACTGAATATTTAATTCCTGAATCCATAAACCGAGTCACTCTCCCGCTCACTTACAGACAATAATATCCTATACATACGAACTCCTTGGAGCTACGGAATCAGGTACTAAATAGTTCAAGTGGGATAGCTAAACCTGCGGAAAAGCTTAAGGAATCCTAATATAATTTCCTGTTGCTCACCTGGACACGGGCTTCGGTTAAGTCTATTTTCATTGCTATTTCCTCTCGGGTATAAATGTCCGGATAATGTGTTTCCTAAACAAAATCAATGGAAATCCCATTGAGTGAGCGGACTCTTAACAGCATAAGGTGGTTGTAGGCGCTGTTGATTAAGGCCTACCTGGAACGCCCTTTCTAACTCTTTCAGCTGGGCAGAGGTAAAGGTCGTCCGAATCCTTCGTTGTTTCCTCTTCTCGGTGAGCACGGACGAAGCGTCTCCCCCGTACATCTTGTAGCTCAAGCTAGCTGCAGCGAACAAATGGTGAGGGGAATCTGCGGAGTAGCAAAATAATTATATTACTCCAGCATCATAATTCCGCTGAGGCTTGAAGCCTTTTACATTTTATTATCCTATTAAACAGCTCCTTGCAGTTGTCTTACCGGAGTAATAAAAGCTCCCATAAATCAAGTTCTTATTGTTTGAGAAACATGGTGGCCTCTATAAAGCTATACTGGACCTCCTTATGCTCATACATACTATAATATCGTGAATAAGTACTTATTATTTGTTACAGTCCAATTATCTGCCAATACAAGGTGTTAATATCAATTGTATCGTGTGTCGTAGGTAGGTTTGTACGCAACAATTAAGCGAGAAAGCGCCATGTATCTAATTAATATTCCTACACAGGTACATATATGGGACAACACGTGCCAGATAGGCATAAAATTAGTGAATCGAGATGATTCAAGGCATGTTTAAGAAATATAGTTGCTGATTCCGCGTTAGCGCGGGGGATTGTTCTTCAGGCGCAGAATTCCCGTGCCAGTGACCGTTTGAATATAATCAATTATATATCTTTAATTGAAATATGTCCTAGCAACATACACTTGTCGATTCGTCTTTACGTGAAACTAACATACAGCAGAAGAGAAAGAAGAGTTAAAGAAAGTGTGAAGTAGTATTGTCTTAACCGAGGTACCTAGCGTCCCATATAATTATTTATTTTTTCAACCGCAGAGACAAAAATATGTATATTCCAATGCGTTTTATTAATTATAACACATAGTTGCAAAAACAATCAAATCCTGATCCTATTTTTCATATGATTTATTAGGCCACTTTACTGTTTAGCACTCTTATGCTCCTGTATATTTTAGGTTACAGGTAAACAATAACCGATAAACAAAAACCAATAAACAAAAAAGCCAAAGCAGTAAAATACCGAAACGTTCAATGAGCTATAAAGACCAAGCCCGATAACGTTAAATTATTACTTATCTGTACCGAACCTGTAATATAAAGCTTCCCGGATATGTGTTTGAAGGTATGCTCTTTTCATTCTAAAACCGGATCACCGGATTCATCGATCACCGGATTCTTGTAGACACCCCTCAGAAAATGTTAAGTATTTAAGTGACTTAATTTTTTGTATTGCTAATTCCTAGCTACTAAATCGTATATTCTCCTCCGCTACTACACAAACCACAGTATTTATCGATTTGGATGTTTAAAGATTCGTGCCTTTATCGGATTTTCGAATTTATTCGTTATTGTTTATCGGTTATTTCCTCTTGAATTCAGTTAATCGTTTATTGTTTTATTGGTTATCACCGAACCCAATATATCTTAAGATTACTTTTTAACAAGTGCTATTGCGAGCTCTTGCGTGTAGCCCCACATGCCACACGGAATTACGAATCACTACCGGCAAACAAATTACAACAGTGAGACGAATCACAACTTAACTAAATCATAAAAGCTAAACGAATCTTAATGAAAAGTGCTCTTACGAGCTCTTGCGTGTAGCCCTACGTGCCACACGGAATGACGAATCACTACCGTGAAACGAATCACTACCGCGAAACGAATCACAACCGTGAAAAGAACCCCATTGTTTGCTAATGTATTTATATTTCCAATGTATTGCCAATTTTACGATTTTTAAAAAAGTTTTGAAAGAGATTGGTTATATGTATTATAGTGTATCCGAATCCGTTGCTAACTCAAATTGACTTCGGGCGACCCTTCCAGGTCACACCGGGGTCGTGGACTACCAGTAGGCCGGAAAACTGGTTAGTCAGCTGTATTCATGATTCCCAAGCCCATACGGTCATTTTAATATGTCACATGACCTGGTGTAGTCTGGTTGACCGTGGGTAACCTTTCGAGGTCACCACGTGATCCCGATAAGTCATAATCGAAAATTTATTCCTAGCGTATGACCCTGCATTGTTTGAAGCATCCGAATCCGTTGTTAACTCGAATTCGCCTCGGGCGACCCTTCCGGGTCACCTCGGGGTCGTGGGGCTACCAGTAGGTCGGAAAACTTGTTTGTCAACTGTATTCATGATCGTCAGGCCCGAAAGGTCGTTTTTATATGTCACATGACCTGGTGTGGTCGGGTAGACCGGGGGTGACCTCGAAGAGGTCACCACGTGACCCCCATAAGTCAAAATCGAGAAATAATTCCTAGCATATGACCCTGCATGCCTTGGGGCTTCCGAATCCGTTGCTAACTCGAATTCGTCTCGAGTGACCCTTCCGGGTCACCCCGGGGTCGTGAAGCTACCGGTATGCCGGAAAACTGGTTTGTCATCTGTATTCATGATTCCCAGGCCCGTACGGTAATTTTGATATGTCACATGAGATTATGTGGTCGGCATGACCCCGGGTAACCTGCAGGGGGCACTGGTGGGTCACGGAGAGTTCCGATCATGGGTCAAACCATATATTCACATTCCCTATGCACTACTGGTCAATTTGATGTGTCACATGTCATGAATGGGTCGGGTTGACCTTCCGGGGTCACTGCTGGGGGTTCATGGAGGGTCACCGGTGAATTCAAATCACGTGTTGCATCCCTTATTTGTGATCCGAAGGAGCAGACAAAACGTTTGATGTGCTGCATGCCTTACTTTTATGAGAATTTCGTAAAAAGTAGTTTTTTACCAACTTTGACCCCCCCCCCCCCGGCAGGGGTCAAGGATACATTTGCCAGAGTGGCACCTTCAATTTTTAGAATCTACTCGAAAAGTTGAGTCTAGAATCGTTGAGACCATGGTCGTACGTTGTTCCCGAAAATTTGCCCCTCGCCTGTGTTATAGAGATAGGGCATTTTGGACTAATCTTAAGAATATATTGTTAATAAAACAGTAATACTAAAAGTAAACAGTTTTTAACTGATAAAAACCGTACTAACGTTTAGCGAGAACTTAAAACCTTAATTATGTTCAATGTGAGCTGCGTGAGACAAGCTGAAACCCCGAAACCATGAAATGTGCCAATGCCAAGAGTAGTAGACATAGTAACTCAAATAGCGCAGCGTTAATAGCTGAGAAATTACAGTAACATCAGTGTCCATGACAACTCTCACCTGTGACAAAAAGTAAAATAAATGGAAAATCAAACAATGTTTCCAAACTTTTCCCTTCAAACAACGAACATTTAATTTACATTTAATTATTTCAGTGGCTATAAAACTCAAAAGCATCCCCAGAATGCTCAAAAGTTACTTTTGATACCTTTAGTCCCAAATTACTTTTCGCTCGCCCCAAATTAACGCAAATGCTTCCCAAAAATGCTCATTGGGGTATATGCGTATATGGCATAGGTTAGAGTCCATGGTACGCTGGTGCTTACACAAATATAATGTTCACGTGTAAGAATAAATATACGTAATATGTAATATACACAAAGTATCATTTATTGAAGGAACCAACATTATCATTTTTTTAGAGGGTGCTCATGGTTCAAGCCAAAAAGAAAGAGCTGGCCCCGGCTATTAACAGTAAAGTTAACGAAATACATATATTCTATCGGAATATTTGACTCTATGCGAAGGTTGGTATGAAGGCAGAGCAAGTAGGACACCAATCACGAGTAATGCATTGGAAGGTACCAATATCGTTAAAAGCCGAGTGTACCTTCGACTCCCACTCCACCAATTTATAGACGCGGCGAAGGGCCTACTCCGCCAGTCTTAAATTCAGCGGAATTTGAATCCCCAAATTCCAAATGTTTCGCCACAATACCAATGGTAGCCCTTGAACTTGAGACAGAAGCATGGAATTAGCTCGACCTGCTACTCGCCTCCGCTTTCCGCACCATTGACGGAAATAAAGTTTACTTTATAACACCAGCGCATCAAGCCACCGTCAAAGAAGCTGACATTACGAACCATCTACTAAGCTACAAGGAGCGAAGTAACTGGAAGTTAATCTCAACGTACCAGAACTACCAAGGACGTATTTATGGGTGGTTACAATGGAAAATGACTGGCAAGATGCCACTAGTTCCTGTCCAGAATATTTGAACACGTACATTTGTAAATACATTATAGGCATTTCTATCAAATTAGGACTTTATTCGGTGAGTGTGAGATGAGAGACATAGCTAAAAACATTCCCCTAGGCCGCAAACGCAAGCGTGAAAGTCCTGCAAAAGCGATGAAGGCATTGATACGTCAGAAAATATTAAGCGGTTTACTGTGTAATGATAATTACGTACTGTAGGTGTATTGTATTTATTTTGAGAGTTGTATAAGCCTAGAGTTATGTCATAATTTACATAGTAGATTTACGTTTATTTTGATTTATTTGACTTAGCCATAGCTCTATTTAAATACATGCTCATGCTGGTTCCTTTAATAAATGATACTTTGTGTATATTAAATATTACGTATATTTATTCTGTGTATTTATTCTTACACGCGAACATTATATTTGTGTAGGTATCAGTCTATTATGGAGCCTAGCCTATGCCCTATACCCCAATGAGCATTTTTGGGAAGTATTTGAGTTTATTTAGGAAGTATCTGAGTTTATTTGGGGCGAGCGAAAAGTAATTTGGGGCCGAAGGTAGCAAAAGTAACTTTGGAGTATTCTGGGGACACTTTTGAGTTTAATTGGGGCCACTTTAAATAGAGGCCATTTAATTTGGCTTCTAAAGACTTGTATTTTTATATAAGATAAATAGATCTAAATTCCTTGTTTGTACGCCACCTTACATAGATCCTATGCATAAATGAGTAATATGCATTATATACACGCTTCGTCCTTCTTAAATGTAGAGCCTTATGTCTAGCATTGCTACTCAATAGAAGCATTTTTTATATGAAATATGCTCTTTCATGTTGGTTAAAATTACGATTGCGTTTGATAATTATGTTAAACACGCCTTATGCTCATATTATACACAGTTACATCTGATATGAAGGAAGCAATTGGAATGGGGACAGACCAACAGACGGACAAGCAAACTACATTAACGTTACATACGTTAACACGTTAATAAATAAACTGACCTATTTAACAATAAATAATGTAAAGAGTGAGAATTTTGTTATTATAATTACAATGTACAAGATATTTATTTTATTCATTCACCGAAAAACTTGTATATGATTTTACAGTTCAGTACTTGGAACAATGAAACGACCCATGAATGGGATTTAAATTCCACCGCCTTAGTCTTAGTTAAATAATAAAAAGATAGAAAAAAAAATTCATCTGAGATGGTTAGGAATTCAAGATTTGTGGGAGAAATATAAAAGTCGTATGTGGTTATTATCATTTAAAGGCCAGCACGCTCCATTGTGGTGGGAATCATTGATTAAGTCCTAGAATTAACAAAATATCAGGAACTCGCGTAAAATAACTAGGTGAAAAATTCTATTGTATGCGGGCACGTCCACGAAATATGTATGAGTTTCGACATTGTCTGCTGATTTATTTATATATTCTTATTAGTTTTAACCTCAGATTCCAATACTAAACCAACTAATTACCTCGTTAGAGGCAATTAGGCAATGAGTTTCAAAGTGTATAAAGCCAAGAGCCACGGAATTCTGATTGATTCCAACCTCACTTATTAAATAATGAGAGTAATTCAACAGGAGTTAAATGTACATTGTAATAGTCCTTTTCATGCTGGTTAAAGGCGAAAATGATGCAGCGGACATTTAGATATTTGCATCACTTCACATAAAATCGTTTGTCCATGGATACGTGTATATATCCAGGTTCTTCACCGAAACTAGCAGACGGAGTTTAATGATTGATACGTCAATATTTTCGGAAGTTCTACGACTCTGGGATGGGTTGGTTTTCAAGGACTTCGTGCGCCTTTACCATGACCTTGGGTCACTTTTAGGTTAAAATTTGAGTTTTATTTATATTGGGTGCACATTTCTGAAGATGGTTCCAATAATTAAATCAATTAGGACAGGAGTCCGTGGTTAGTGATAGTTAATATGGTAACCGTGCGGGAAACGCCCATAAATAGTACCGCATGCCGTAACGACGCGAGAGATGTCTGTAACGCGTAGGTACTACCTCATGTCGTAGTAGGGCAGGAAATAATGTGCTGACGTGTCGACGGCGCCGAATTCGATTTCGTTGAGACAATAGTGCTAGGATCGGGGAGCGTATATTCAATCCACCGAGTCCTGGGATAATACCGCTCAAAAACATATGTGGTAGCGAACTACAGGGTCCCTGAC